>CM065390.1:37750000-37885000 GCA_033060915.1 Euryodendron excelsum | reverse complement strand
GGTATACACTTAGCTATAAATAATAGTATCCTCACTATCTTAGTCACTGCTATTATTTATAGGACCAAAGCTAAGTCAGCTATTTAATTTTACTTAGCATAGTCACTTGCCTAGATAGTAAAGTTAATAGGTATTGACCTGTCTAGATAAATGTTGAATAGTAAATGACCTCCCATCAATACATGCTATTTACGGTATGCTAGGCTGCTGGTGGATTCTTTTAAAATATTGGTAAAGGAAACCATATTTTAATAATTGAATCCTAAGTTTATTATTTTTTATTATATTTTGTTATAATATGTGATTCTCAATATTATGCTTTCAATCCACTTGTTGTTATCCTAAAAAAAAAAAAAAAAACTAACTAATTAGACCAAATTATATTGACCGGAAAAGAAATTTGGATATTGTGCTAACTACTAAAGAGTACAAGTTTGTACTCATTAAGGTTTGTCCATCGAAACTTGGTGAGGGGGCAACCGATAAAGAAACCCGATTTTACCATAAGTGGATTAACACTGATGAGATGTCACAGGATTACATTTTGGCATCTATATCGAATGTTCTACAATAGTAGCATCAAGCTATTCCCACTGCCTATGACATAATGAAGAGCCTCAAAGACATGTTTTGGGATCAGAATCGTGCTACTAGGCTTATTGCCATGAAAGACCTTATAAACACGACTATGGTTACAGGAACCCTAGTAAGAGATCATGTTCTAAAGATGATGAGTCTTCTAAATGAGCTATAGATCTTTGGAGCTGAAATCGATGGGAAAACCTAAGATGATATTATTCTCCAGTCGATGCCTGATTCCTTTAAGTAGTTCTGCCTGAATTATAACATGAATAAGTTCTCTTATTCAATGACAGAGCTTCTTAAAGAGCTTCAAGCAGTTGAGGGCCTTAGTAAGAAGCCACTTGTTGCTCTAGTTACTGAGAAAGGTTCTACTTCTAAACTAAAAGGAAAGAAGAAGCAAAAAAAAAAGTTAAAAAAACCAAGGCAATTCCACAAGCACCTCATGGGCCACGAGGAGTGAAAAGGCCGTAGGTTAAGTGTTTTGTCTGCAAGCAATCGAGGCACTAGAAGTTGCAATATCGGATTTATCTAGCCAAATAGAACAACAAAGGTAAATCTCATTCACTAGTAGTTGAAACATGTTTAGCAGTGTTATCTATTAGTACATGCTGTGTAGATACGAGAACCACTAATCATATATGCAATTCTTTGCAGAGGTTTCACCAAACCCGCCAACTTAGTGATAGAGAGATTTACATCTTTTTGGGAGACGACACGAGAGTGTAGTAGTTACAGTAGGAGATATTAGTATTTCTTTTGGTAGAGATAGGATTTTAGTATTAAAAGGCTCTCTTTATATACCTTCCATTGAAGGAGTTTGATTTCAGTTTCTAGATTGGTTGATAATGAATATTCTATTTATTTTAGTAACTCTGTTGTTATTAAGTTAAATAAACGTTTTATCTATTCTGGTACATTGGTGGATGGTCTTTATATTGTTAACCATATCTCTCCCACACTGTAACTAAATGAACTGAATAACACTAATACACTATCATGTAAGAGAAAGAAACCTTCTTAAATTAACCAAACCTATCTTTGGCACCTACGCCTAGGTCATATTAATCTGAAACGAATTTTCAAACTAGTTAAGGATGGGCCATTGAGTTCATTAGAAGTGGAGGCACTGTCAGTCTGTAAATCCTACTTGGAAGGTAAGATGACCAAGCGGCCCTTTACGGCTAAAGACAATAGGTCAAATGAGGTATTAGAATTGGTTCACTCTAATTTATGTGGCCCCATGAATATCCAGGCTAGATGTGGCTTTGAGTATTTCATTACTTTCATTGATGATTAATCAAGGTATGGGTATATTTATTTGATGTGCTAAGTCTAAATGCTTTGAGAAATTCAGAGTGTTTAAGGCAGAAACAAAAAAGCGTCATGGTAAATGTATCAAGACATTATGATCTGATCATTGTGGCGAGTACCTCTTGGGAGAATTTTTGAATTACTTATCAGATGAGGGAATTCAATCCCAATTGTCTGCACCATGTATGCTACAATAGAATGGTATAGCAGAGAGAAGGAACACAACTCTTATGGATATGGTCAGATCTATGATGAGTTATTCAGATTTTCCTAATTTGATTTGGGCCATGCACTTGAAACAGTAGCATACATTCTGAACTTGGTCACATCTAAGTCAGTACCTATTACTCCCACAAAATTATGGAATGGACGCAAGCCTAGTCTACGACATATTCAGATATGGAGGAGTCCAGCACACGTGTTGAAAGGGAAAAAAGATGAGTTGGAATCGAAAACAGATGTCTATTTCTTTGTTGGGTTCCCTAGAGGAATGAAATGTGGTTTATTTTATTGTCCTAAGGATCAGAAGGTCATTATTAGCACCAATGCCAGATTCTTAAAAGAAGACTATGTAATGAACCATAAATCCAGAGGTAAGATTGTTCTAAAAGAGCTGAGAGGAGATAGACCCACACATACTTCTTCATTACCTGTAGTACAAGAAGAAACACCACAAGACCGAGTCATTGATATCTCATACCCTCGCCGTAAATGGGAGGAATGCTATGATTCAAGCTAATACTGAAATGCAGCGTGCAGATACCATCAACACGTTGGTTCCACAACCAGAACATGATGATGGTGCATAAGGATCAGAATCAGTAGATCAATTCACTTGCAATACACAGACACTGGCTGTGCGTTGTCGTAGTGGGAGGGTTGTACACCAACCTAAACGGTATATATTCTTGGGAGAGTTTTATGACAGAATCCTTGATGAACTAGATGTCGAACTCGTGAACTACAATGAAGCACTTTTAGATAAAGGCACAAAACTTTGGACAAATGCTATGAAATCAGAGATGGAGTCCATGTACTCTAATTAGGTCTGCAATATTGTAAAACCACTTGAAGTGATAAAACCCATCGGATGCAAGTGGATCTATAAGAAGAATAGAGGAGCAGACAGGAAGGTGAAAGCCTTCAAGGCTAGGTTTATTACGAAAAGGTTCGCTCAGAAAGAGGGGATCGACTATGAGGAAACCTTTTCGCTAGTAGCCATACTAAAGTCTATCCGAATTCTCTTATCCATTGCGACTCATTTTAATTACAAAATTTAGAAAATGGATGTCAAGACAACTTTCCTTAATGGAAGTCTTGATGAGTGCATCTATATGATGCAACCAGATGGTTTTGTAGCGAAAGGCCAAGAGCACATGGTGTGCAAGCTTAAGAAGTCCATTTATGGCCTTAAGCAAACATCTAGGTCTTGGAACACTCGTTTTGATCAGGCCATTAAATCTTATAGCTTTGATCAATGTATTGACAAGTCATGTGTGTATAAGAAACATAGTGAAAACGTGGTGGTGTTCTTGGTACTGTACGTGGTATTGCTCATCGAAAACGATGTGGGGGTATTATCTGGTTAAGGTATGCTTATCCGGATAGTTCGATATGAAGGACTTGAAAGAAACTGGTCACATCCTTGGGATCAAGCTTTTGCAAAATCGCAAGTATAGGATGTTGGGCCCATCACAAGCTATTTATATCGATAAGATTCTTGCCTGTTTTAGCATACAGGATTCCAAGAAAGGGTTCCTCCCTTTTAGACATAGAATCTCTCTAACCAAGGATCAGTGTCCTAAGACTCCGATTGAGGTAGAGAACATAAAGGCAGTTCCCTATGCATCAGCAGTGGGAAGCCTCACGTATGATATGCTTTGTACTAGACCTAACATCTATTTTTTCGTAGGCATAGTTAGCAGATATCAGTCGAACCTAGGACAGCAACACTAAACTGCGGTAAAGAATATAACCAAATACTTGAAAGGTACTAGGGATTATATGTTGATTTACCTGGCAAATAGTCTAGTACCCATTGGGTACACAGACTCAGATTTCCAGTCAAATAAGGATTCCAAAAAATTGACATCGGGAAATGTGTTTACCTTAGGAGGTGAAGCCATTAGTTGGAGGAGTATCAAGCAATCATATGTTGCTGATTCCAATATGGAGGTCGAATATGTGGCAGCCTCTGAGGCAGCCAAGGAGGTTGTTTGGCTCATGAACTTTCTGTTGGATTTAGGAGAGACACCTTTAGTACAATCGCCTATTACACTTTATTGTGATAATAACAGGGCGGTTGGTAACTCGAAGGAACCTAGGACTCACAAAAGGGCAAAACACATGAAGCGCAAATATCACCTGATACAAGACATAGTGCACAGAGTTGTGTCGCGCCCCGATGTTTCGCACTAAAAAAAGACAAGTGAGAAAAACACAATGCTCTCTCATTAGAACTTATTCTTCTAGAAAGATGAGTGCAACTAGGTTTGAATTAGAAATTAATTTGAATTAAGGGCTTTTGAAAAATGTTTGGAGTCTCCACCTAACTTGATTAAGGTGAGTTAGGTCACCTAAAACTAAGCACAATCCGAAAATTACACTTAGGGTTTTTGAAAAAGATTTTGAAAAACATCCTCAAGCGAGGGTTTTTAAGAAAATAGGTTGTTTGGCAACCTTTGAAAATATTTAAGCCCTTTTTTTAAAAATAACTCCATTTAGTCTTTGAAAACAGTGATCTAGATTCGGAGGTTGGTAACGTGTAGGGAAGACGCACTAAGCCATCACCCTACCCCACCCTTGTGGTACCTACATGTCTATTCACCCTAGGTTCACTCACTTGGAATCTTTGAATAATATATGTCCAAAATTATTCACTTTAGAAAAGAACTTTTATAAAAAAGTTAACATGATGCAGGATATGCAAGTGCAAGAAAAGACTTTGATTTTGAAAGTAGATTTGAAAAGACTTGATTTGATTTTGAAAATAGATTTAAAAAAAAAAAGACTTGATTTTTGAAAGAACAGTTTTAAAAATTAGAAATAGAGATTTGAAAATAAATTGTAGAATTAGAAATTTGAAATCGATCATGGAATTGGAAATTTGAAATCGATCATGGAATTGGAAATTTGAAAATAGTTATAACCGCACCTATGAAGGTTGCCTACGTATTCCTTTTTGGGAATCAGGTCAGTCAAAGTTCGAACAAGAGTCCAATAGAAAATTTGATTTGAAAAGAGTTTGATTTGAAAAAGAGATTTGATTTGAAAAAGGGTTTGATATGAATTTTGAATAAAATATTTGAAATTGAACTTAGAACTGACTTTGATTTGAAATTGAACTTGAGGATTTGAAATTGATTTTGATTAGAATTGAAGTTTGAAAAACCATCTCAGTTTAGAAAAGAACTTTTGGAAAAGAGTTAGAAGTTTCCTACCTTTAGGGTTAGGTTCGAACTAGGGTCTAGACATCCTAGGACTTAGGGTAACCTAGAGTTGAAGCATGTAATTGAATTGAATTTGATTTGAACTTAAGACGTTTAACTTTGGAAAGATTGGTTTTAGGAAATCTAGACTTGGAAAGATAAGATTTAGGAAGGACTTAAGATTAAGAAAGATTTGATTGAAAAGTTTGATTTAGAAAACATGCAGAGTTGGAGTCTAGGAAAGATTGAATTTAGAAAATCTTGAAATTAGAAAAGTTTCAAAATAGGAAGGTTCTGTTTTAGAAAAGTTTAAAATAGGAAAGGCTTTGAAATTGAAAAGTTTTGAATTTAGAAAGTTTCAACCTAAGAAAGTTTTGAATTTAGAAAACTTTAAAATTTAGGAAAGTTTTGGTTTTGGAAAGATTTCAATCTAAGAAAGATTTGGAATTTGAAAACTTTGATTTAAGAAAGATTTAGAAAGTTTAGAAATTAGGAAAGGTTTAAATTAGAAAGACTGGAAAGTTTGAAATTCGGAAAAGTTTGACATTAGGAAAGTTTAGAATCAAGAAAGGATTGAATTAAGAAAGATTTGATTTCTATTTCCCAAAAAATATGATTTGATTTTGCTTCCAAAAATGGAGGATTTGATTTGGTTTCCTAAGTTGGAAGGCTAGATTTGACAAGGAATTGAAAACAATGAGATTTGGGAAAACTTGAATTTAGAAAATATGATTTGACATGAAAAAAAGGTTTAGGAAACCTAAGAGTTTGATGTAAGAAATAGAATTTTAAAAATCTATGATTTGAAGTGGAAAAAGAAAGTGGAAATTAGGATTTCACTATCATTGGCTCTAGGGCTTGACTTGGTCTTCAAGAAAAAGTGATTTTGGAAAGTAGATATTTTGAAGTGAATTTCTAGGAAGGAAACTTGAAGAGAGCTTTTAGAAAGTGAATTTTTCAAGAGAGCTTTTGGGAAGAAATTTGAAAAGAGTTTTTAGGAAAGTAAGTTTTTTGAAGGGAATTTTTAGAAAGCAATTTTGGAAAGGAGATCGGAGAGAGTTTTTAGAAAGTATATTGGGGAAGAGATTTTAGTAAGTAGATTTGAAAAGAGATTTTGGAAATGATTTAAAAAGGAAGTTTTGGAAGGTAAGTTTGAAAAGTAATTTGAAAAGGGATTTGAATGTGGACTTTTACAAGTCTCTAAAAATATCTCACTTTCCTAAAACAATTCTAACCATGAAGGGATTAGAACCATTCTAGGATTATGGTTTTGAAAATAATAAAGATTTGAAAATATGGACCATGAAAGTCACTTTAAATGTAACACTTTCCTAAAGCAACCCTAACCATGGAAAGGCTAGAATCACCCAAGGATTGTGATTTTGAAAATAAGTTTGGAAAAAGAAGATTTAATGCAAGTTTTGAAAACGATTTTTTATGCAAGTTTTGGAGAGATGCATGATTATGATATGCACAATGCAAGTTGAGGTCGTGAACATACAAGGTTAAAGGCTTCACCACATAATAAAGGGGGCCAAACCCACGTGATCTTCGGTTAGACTAAGAGAAAGCCCCCGACACGGTAACTTTCAATAGCCTAATCCTACACATGAACCAGGGAGTCCCTTATTTCAAGCATGCAATAAAGGAGGGTAGAAGATGGGGATTAAAATAGAAGAAAACCCAAGTGGGTTAGAAGAGAGAAGAGAGAGGGGAGAATTACGTAAATGTAAATAGGAAGCCTACCTTGTGTCTTTTTTGCTTTACTTGCTTTATTTGTTTTGTTTTACTTCAGTCTTCAAGAGCTTGTTTTGGTCTTTGGGAGCTTCCAAGTTACAGCACTTCAAGTCTTCAATGAGGGCTTCAGAGGTTCGTATATGAGTGTATAAGAGTGTATATGAGCTAGGGTTAAGTGTATAGGGGCTAGGGTTTTGTATATGGAGACTAGGGTTTGGAGAACCTAAAGAAAATTAGGGTTTGGAAGGGCTTCGAGCTCTGTAATTCAAAAAATAGAGTCTTTGGACTATGTTTGCGAACCCTTTTCACACTGGAGAAGGCTTTGTATTTATAGACAGAAGACTAAACTAGCACCTGCTACGGTGGCGTTAGGCCAAAAATCCCACTAGCACCACTAGGAGTGGGGCCAGGCCATTTTTTTAGCTTGGCGCCACTAGTAGTGGCGCCTAAGGTCGGCAAACAACGTATCTTCAAAAGATTTGGGCGTCTGTATTAGTGACTACCATGCAATTTTCAACCTAGCTCCATTAGGAGTGACTTCGGAAAGTCCAGGAAAGATTTAAAGGGTCGGGAATGGCCTGGAGGGCCGAAAAGGGACAGGAACCCTTAGAATAGTGTCTCAAGGGTAGTAGACTTGAAAAATAATATCAGGATGTGTTAGAAAGGTTGACCGGGCCATTAGGGGTAAAATAGTCAATCGGGTCAAACAGCTGCCGGGATGGACTTGGAATGTCCCGGAAGAAGGCTTGAGACTTGGAAACATTAGCTAGAATGTTCCATGAGGTTACCAGTTTGATACCCAGAGCCGGAGTGGTTGAAAAAAGTGACCGGCCTACTAGGGGCAAAATGGTCATTTTGCATCGAGCTTGCCAGAATTGATTTGGAATGATCCGAAAATGGATCGAAAGGTCGGGGATACTATCAGAAGCACCCCCAGGAGGTTACCAGTTTGATACCCAGAGTAGGTGTGGTTCCCCGGGTGCTTGGCTATCTAGGGGCAAAATGGTCATTTTGACCGGAGGGTCTCGAAATTGGCCCAAAATCGACTAGAAGGCACCTAATCATGTCAGATTGTCTTTAGGACAATCTTGGAAGGGTGGACTTACGGCTTTGAGAACTTAGGTACTTTCTCGAAAAAGCGTGCCGAAAAGCCCTAAGGGCAATTTGGTCATTTTTTACCGGAGTGGGCTAGCAGGCACTGGTGTTGACCTAGGTTTTGAGTATTTCTATCACTCTAACGGTCTGTGATGAGTTGGTTTCTAAAGGTATCTCATCCTTTGGTAAACACGTCACAGCCAAAAGGCGAACTCGGTCCTATGACATAGGGGTTTATTGGCAATTCCCAATGTCGACCTGTTTACGAGTGTTTCTGCCACTTTGACGGTTACTAAGTTTGTGAGTATTTTCGTTACTCTAACGGGTTGCGATCATTTCAGAGACTGCCAGATCTCGGGAAGCTGCTAGGTGGACTTATTGCCTAAGGAATCAACTTTCTCGAAAGGCATGCTGAATAACCGACATTTCTTTATTGGCGAGCTAGCAGGCTCCAAAGGTGGACCGTTCTACCATCTCGAGGACTTGGGGTCTCGTCCCGATCAAAGGGTTTGAAGGGACTTACCGTTCTGAAGAGTTTTCTTAAAAAACGTGCCGGACTAGATGGTCTTACCGTCTGAGGGATTAACTTTCTCGAAAGACATGCTGAATTTGATTTGGAATTGGAATTAGACTTGAAGTGGGTTTTGATCTTGGAATTGGGATTGAAATAGGGACTTACCGTCTTCAATAAGACATGCCCATCAAATTTAGGCCGGACAATACATCAAGGGCATTTTTGTCATTTTGCCTCTATTTAGGCCCGGTGGGCCCCCAAAGCGATTGATTACCTCGATTATGTCTGAAAAATTGATTTGAACTGGAACATGTCCATATTGACTTGAATACAAGTCTGGACGGACCGGAGATTGCCGAGTGGGAAAAAATTGGGTGCTTACAAGGTGATGTGGTAGTTACTAAGATTGCATTAACAGACAACCTGGCAAACCCTTTTACGAATAACTTACTTGCCAAGAATTTTGATGGTCATTTAGAGGGGATGGGACTTAGATGCATTATTGCATGGCTTTAAGTCTAAGTGTGAGATTATTAGAGATTTATATTAAAAGATATGTTTTGTGTAATGATTTTAGTATTTATTAATAAATTAATTATTCTATTTTCATGAGAATCTGTATGAGTAATATTTGCCTCGCATTATTTATTTAATGATTGTGCATATATGTCTCTTATTCTATATAGGAAATGATTTGCTGTGTAAAGTAAGACTTACACACAAAAGATCAGATCATCGGTTCTTATGGAATATAAGCTTATCGTTCACAGTCTTAGATAGAACTGGACACACCATCAGTAGGACTATAGTACAAGGTTTTAATAGGTCTGTCTTAACTATGGAAAACGGTATAGTTCCAACTCCCTACACTAGTACACTTTGTGCGTAATGAACAAGACCGTGATGAGGTAATTATTTTTATACTAATTATATAAAATAATTAATACCTCATGGTTATTATGAGTGGTTATATTCTTAATTCTAATATAATAAATAGACATGTGCATTTAATGTTTATTGTTTTGATTCACATGAGAGTGAGATTCTTTGTAGGTCAATAAACTCAGTGAGTTGGACAATAATATTACATATATGGTGAACATTAATCATTGATGGAATTCGCGTTCCGGTATAAGGATTGATGATACCCCCTTTAGAAAGCTTATAAGTTTTGATTATGTCAAACCTTGCAAGTGGATTATGAATATGACATATCAAATAAGTTAAGTAGAAGGTCTCAAGAAATTAAATATGTCAATTAAATTTAACTATCAGTAATTTAATTTACTGGACAGATATCTATGACCTTAACATGGGGAAATAAATAAGCATTTAATAATGTGGAGCTCGAAATATAATTCCTAGTATGACAGGGAGTGCATTTATAATTCATTAGTGGTATAAATTATAATTTACGTAAATAGGGATTAATTTTGGTTGGATTATGGATCCTTATTTGCGTAGAAAGCCCTGTTCATACTAATCATATGGTCCCTGTTGTAGCCTCTATATATACGCACTCTAAGTGCAATTAGGGTTACATTTGTTCATAATTAAGAGATACACATGTTTGTAAGGAAGAGAAACTCTAGCAACTGTGAGCCCACTCTCTCTGGAGTAAGGCGTGTACGAGGGATACAGCAAAAGTTCGAAGGTTGAGTTCGAGTAATTGATTCATGATTGTTGCTGTTATTTCCTATTTGAGATTAAAGTAAGGGGATTTGGAATTTCATACCTTCTGCTATTCGGGATCAAACCAGGGATCTCAAAGGTATGATTCTAATCACGTAGATTAGTCTCTACTAATCAGATTAGAATTTTTGGTATTATGCATATGCACTATAGTCAGGTCGTGAAAAATTTCATAGTCCCTAATAATGTACGACTTAGGTATAACTTGTCTAAGTGAGATAGAGAACCAATGTAGTAAGAAAGATTAACGTATGAGATATGATGAAAATAAAGTACTAGTTGCTATTCATAAATCTTCACCACCTTATTTAGTACAACAAACCGGAGTTGCTGAAAATTGAGATCCAACTCTTAAGGGGTTGATGATTGTTGTTTGCTTTTCATAACCCATGTTCTCACTAAGATACCCACACGACACTTAGTAAAGCCCCTCATGAATTATGAATAGGTTGTGAACCTTATCTTAAATTCTCAATTTGAGTGAGGATATTTGGCTAAGGTGGTCGGTCCTATTCCTTAAAGGATCAAATAGGATTTGCGTAAACACAATAGTACCTGTCAGTGCCTTAGTTGCTAGTTTGAAAGGTACAATATTCTTAGAAAATATATTTAGTCTAGAAATGTGTCATTCTACGATAATAGATTTCCTTGTGAACTTGCACATGAATTTAGTTCCTTTCAAAGAATTTCATATTTGGTAACGTAACAAGACCTAGGGTCTATGGAAGAAGGAAATAGGATTATTTTAGACAAAATTAAAGAGCAAGAATATAAATGGGCTTTGATCTAGGTCTCCTAACATAGCCTCAGAATTTTTAAGAGATGTGTTATCTTGATAGCCTTTTAAGGAAGTAATGTTAAATAATAAAGTGCTATTAAACAATAAAATTGAATCCATTCAGGATAAATTACACTTGAAACCTAATAGAGTTTTCACTCAGTGAAAAAACTGTTAGGATGTTGGTGGATTTTCAAGAGGAAGATATTAACTGATGGATCAATTGACCTGAGAGATAACATCCTTGAATGGTGATTCAATGAGGATAACTTTATGGATCAACGGACAGAGTCTTTAGTCCCGTATAACAAGAGAAATGTATGCAATTTCGTAAAGTCTCTATATAGACCTAGACGAATTCTAAAACAATGAGAAGTTATGACAGTGGAGACACTTCAAATGAATTCATGTGACATGAATGCAACAATGTGTTTATGTGATAGACAATAAATGCATAAATGTCATTAATCTCATTATTTGTTTTTATATGACTCTTCATCTCATATAAGTATAACGGTAAATGTGTATCTTTAACCCAGGGTCAAACCAATAGAAGGTCATAGTTAGAGTACTCAATTATAAGATATATAACTATATCTTGCACTATATGATAGCATATCCAGATGTACTTGAGAGGGTACTTTTGTTGACTAGATATCTGACATTGAAGATGCCGTATCCAGAAATGGATATGTCTTTACCTGTGAAAGTGCAATTAACTCTTGGAAATTCTCTAAACAAACATATAAAACTAGATCCACAATGGAATTGAAAGCTATTACTAATAAGTGAAGAAGTTGTAAGTGACTTCTTAAATTTTAGATGATATTCCTTATGGCTATAGCCTGTGGTAGCTACTTGCATACTTTGTGATAGACAATTAGCAATAGCAAGGGCATAGAATTATACCAATATTAGCGAGTCGTAAACAGGGGTGTCGTTAACACTATACTGTCAAGCAATAGCTTACAGCTTGAATAGTATCCATTGATTATATTTAGTTAACGGATAATATTGAGGATCCTCTTACTAGTAAGAGATCAGATTAATTCTTCATTGAGTGGAATGGGTTTAAAAGCCTATTATAAGCACCCTATTTTTGCCCGCTCGGCAATCTTCGGCCTGACCGGATGTAGTCTTCAAACACCTTAGCACATGCAAGCTCAGGACGAGTCATTCAATCTCCAATCTAACCAACTGGTCGCTTCTCGGGCCCACAAGGACCTTCCAGAGCCATAAGCATCATTATTCTAGGCAGCTTTCTGGACGGGGCGATCTCGGAAACCAACGCCATCCAGGTAGCTTCCGGGATCAGGCGATTGTGGGGACCAACTCCTCATCAAAAATTTCAGACGGTTCACTTCTGGTGCCTGCTAGCCCGCCAATGTAGAATGTCTGTCATTCGGTAGTTCTCCGGGACCAGGCCCTCCCGGAGACCAACGCCACCCTTCCAGGTAGCTTTCTGGGACCAGGCGTTCCTAGGAACCGACACCACCCTTACAGGTAGTTCTCTAAGGCTGAGCGTTCTTGGAGACCAACACCGCACAGGTAGTTTTCCGAGACTGGGCGGTCTCGGAAACCAACACCTAGGTCAACACTGGCGCTTGCTAGCCCGACTCGGTGAAAAATGACCAAACCTGCCCCTTGGGCCTCTAGGCACGTTTTGGGAAAGTTCAAAATCCCTCAAAACGATAAGTCCATCCTTCCAAAATGTTTTCAAACCATCAGGCATTTCCCGCACGCCATTTGGTCCAAATCCGGTCCTATTCCGACTCACTCTAGTCAAAATGACCATTTTGCCCCTGAACGCCTCAGCACGGCACAAACTCCGCTGAACGGTAAAAGACTCTCTCAAAACCATCCCTGAACAGCCCTACACGCTTAACACAATATACCAGACCATTCCTGACCATTTCCAGCCAACTCTGGTCAAAATGATCGTTTTGCCCCTAGAAGCCCAAAAACGCCCCGAAACAACACCAACCTTGGGGTTTCGAGCAAAGGGTTTCACCACACGTCCTTGTTTAACCCAAGGAGCACCCTACGACACTAAGCTCACACGACGTGATAAAAGTTCCTTGGAGCGTCTTGCAGACGCTCCATCTAAATTGTCTTTTCTCCCGATTCCCTAGTTATAACGCACCGTCAACTGACTTGAGAAATGCGTAAATCAGGGAATTCTCGAAAGCTCTCGAAAGCTCGTCCATAGATCTTTCCATCAGTACGGTTCGATCGAATAGATCGCCTCCCAAAGCCCTCCATCGTGCAGTGCGAAAACTATAACTTTCAGCAACCCCTAAAGCGTCTCGCAGACACTCCACCAAAGTTGACCTTTTCTCCGATTCCCTGATCAAAATGCACCGTCAAACGACTTGAGAAATACCTAAATTCGGGAATTCCAGAAAGTATTCCTAGAGTACTTTCCATCGGTACGGTCTGATTGAGTAGATCGCTTCTCGAAGGCCTCGATCACATGAAATGAAAACAGCCACTTTCAAACACCCACGGAGCGTATCATAAGCGCTCCATGAAAGTGTCCTTTTTGGCACACTTCCCAAGACGATATCACTCACCTCCAAAAATAATTCAAACTTTTCGAAAACATGAAAGTTCATCGGAAGCACTAGGAGAACATCCCGAGTGCAACCGATTCCCCCGGAACCTTCTCGATTGACCAAATTATCGAGGCAAAGTTTGGACGAACTTTCTCGATGATGGAGCGTATGCTACATGCGCTCAAATTTTGATCAGATCGGCCGACTTTTGATCAACGGTCGAAATTTAACCAGTACACAGGGTGTCACGTGTTATTCTGGCAATGGAACAGTACCTGCGCATGTCCTACATGCACAAGGCCAAATTTTGGCCATACGCATGTAGCATATGCGCAAGGCCTGTTCCAGATTGCCTATAAATAGAGGCCTCCTCCCTTGCATATTCCAGGTCCGAAATGGATGCGAAGCCCTGCTGAAATCACTCCAGAACCTCGAATCTCCATATATATTCTCCCCCTCCAACACTTAGGCTAGATTCTACCCCTCCTAAGCCTATACACTCCACATACAAGGCCTCATACACACTTATACACTCCACTCTAGCCTCTCAAGCCTTCTTGAAGTCACTCAAGCTCCAATCAAGACATCCATTGAAGACTACAAGTGTGTTGAAGGCAAAAGGTGGTATCCCTTTTACATTTGTGCTCTTCCCCACTCTTCTCTTCTCCCTCCTAGCCTACTTAGGCTATTCTCTATTTTAATCCCCATCTTCAACCCCTCTTTCTTGCATGCTTGAGCCAAGAGGGCTCTTAGATCATGCCTAGAGGAAAGCAAGTAAGAGCCACCGTGTAGGGGGACCTCTCACTAGCCTACTTTAAGATGGTATGGCCTAGGAGCCCCTTGTTTATGTGATGTAGCCTAAAAGCCTTGTATGTGAATCATGACCCCTTGCATACTGCTATCTTGATCATGTCTTGTGTGCTTGGCTTCATTTTATGCTTACTGTCATGCTTCACAATGCTTACATTACCCTTAATTTTATGCCATTTTCAAGCTCTACATTTCTTTCAAAAATTGTTCCAAGAGTTGGCCTCTTAAAGTTTAGGATGAGACCCTAGGAGTCATACCTTAGAAAATCCCTCACTATCCCCTAATTCACACTTTTGCATCATTGCATTACAACTTGCATAAAAGTTGCTTTCAAATTCTCTAATTTTCAAAGTTGCCATTCTCTCAAATTTAGTAGTTAAAATTGCCCCATGGAACCCTCTCTTAAAAGTTCTCCCTTTATATTGGCCATAGGAGCCCTAAATTGTTAAAATGGTTCCCCTTTCTCTTTATGCTTGCTTAAGAATGATGTTCAAACTCTTTGATTTCTATGGTTCCTATTCCCTCAAGTTTAGTGGTTGGAATGGCCCCATGGAACCCTCTCTTGAGTGGTCTCCCTTTTGTTTGGCCATATGACCCCTTTCTTGATGGAAGGGTCCCCTTGAAAAGTGGTTTTCAAAATCCTTCTCAAATGACGATTTTCAAAAATGCATTCTCTCCATCTTTGCATCAAGAATGGTTTTTCAAAAATTGTCATCCTTATGTTGATTTTTGAAACCCCCACTCTCGTCAAGATAAAGGTTATAATGGCCATGAGGAAACTTCCTTTGAATGGTTTCCAAACACCAACCATATAAACCATACTCTTGGCTAGAGTCAAAATTTTCATGGAAATGATCTTTAAAAAGATTGCCAACCAAAGTCCATTACATAACATGTTTTGTTTTTCAAAAACTCTTTCCAAGAATGCATTAAACCAACTTTTAAAACCATTTTCCAATCCAACCCTAGGTTAACTTGACCCTAGTTGACCAACCTTAGGTTAACTTGACCCTAATTGACCAACCCTAGGTTAACTTGACCCTAGTTGACCAACCCTAGGTTAACTTGACCCTAATTGTCCAACCCTAGGTTAACTTGACCCTAGTTCACTCACCTTAGGTTAACCCTACCCTAGTTAGTTAACCCTAAGTCATCTTAACCTTAGGTTAGCCTAACCCAAGTTTGTCAATCTTAGGTCACCTCTAACCCTAGGCTTACCCTACCTAGGTTAGTACACTTCAAGGTTCCAACTCTTGAACCCTTTTTTTAAATGACCATTCAAACTTTCAAATTATCCTCATAACCTATTTTTCCAAAACTTCCCACTCTCATGGTTTCAAAAACCCAACTCCATAAACTCTTCTAATGTTCTTACATTCCATTCTCAAGGCATTTCCAAAAACATTTTCAAAAGGTCACAAACCTAAGGTATCCTTAGTCCTCTCATGGTTAGGGATTCCAAGGACAAGTGATAAATTAAGAACAACCCCTAAGGTTGTCCATAGTAGGATTTCAAACCCCTAGCCATTTTCAAAAACCACTTTCAAAAACAAATTCATCAAAACATTCCTAAATCATACCTCCAAGGTTTTCAAAACAAGACTTCAAAAATACTCCCAAACTCTCTTGAGTTATTCAAAAACATTTTTCAAAACTTACTCATGTTAATCCAAAAACATTTTTAGAACATTCCACCATCCAATTTCAAGTCAAAACTTCAAAGACCTTAAAGTGTCTTAAACTTTTCCAAATACCTCAGAGTGTCTTAAACTTTTCCAAAGACCTCAAAGTGTCTTAAATTTTTCCAAAGTCCTCAAAGTGTCTTAAACTTTTCCAAAGATCCCAAAGTGTCTTCAAACCTTCCAAAAGCCCTAATGCGTCTGTTTTCCATCGGGCTCTTGCCCAAACTACGAATGACCTGATTCTCGCCAAATGAGATACATAGGCAACCTAAAATGGTGCTGTCATAACTTTTATTTCAACCCCAATCTCTTTTTCAAAAATTCCAATCAATTCAAAGTTTTTATTCCAAACTCTTTCAAAACCCCCATTATTTTCAAACTTTTTCCGAAAATTTGCATCATGCATCATCCACCCAAAAAGTGATGACGAAACCCCGTTTTCAAAAATTCTAAAGTAGATATAAAGTGGACAATGGTAACCGATTATTCTAGTGAGTGAACAAAAGGGTGATTAGACATGTAGGTACCGAAAGGGCGGGGTAGGGTGATGATCTTAAGATATCTTCCCTACACGTAACCAACCCCCGAACCTTAGATTTCTGTTTTCGAAAGACCAAAATGGAGTTATTTTCAAAAAGGGCTTAAACATTCCAAAAGGTTGTCAAACAACCTATTTTTCTAAAAACCCTCTCTTGAGGGAGTTTTCAAAAACCGTTTTCAAAAACTCTAAGTTTAATCTTTGGATTAACGCTTAATTTTAGGTGCCCTAACTCACCTTTATCTAGTTAGGTGGCGACTCCCATTTTTTTTAAAAAGCCCTTAGTCAAATCAATTTTCAAACCTAGTCGCACTTGTCCTTCTAGGAGGATGAGTTCTAGTGACAGAGTTCCATACTTTAAGGTTTCCGAGCCGAAAGGACCTTGGACAACTCAAAAACCGGGGCGCGACACCTATGACTTTGAAAGTTATCATAATAGCAACCCAACCTAGCTGACTAGAGATCCTAAGATCTAGGTTCAACAGGACAACCGAATTATGTATGACTTAGAAAGAATCACTAAGGAACTTATTCCGCTACCCAATCCTATGATGAAATAGTGATAACCTGTAGCGATGTTAGAATAAGCTATACTTTTAATGATTCTTATATATTGGCAATCCAAGTCGAGTATAGCAGGATACTCTTAATAAGAAATCACATATATGACTGTGAAGGGCCGTTACTATGAGAATTGTTAAGGCTAAATTCTCTAAAACACTCATAAAACTACCAAGCGTTGTGCAGGGTCAAAATGAATACAACATAAGAACCAAATTGTGTCTGGAAAGGAATAGTGTGAATACTGTTGTCTTGGTTTATACAAACAGCTGAACAGTTCAAGACATCATATTCACTGGTTAGCCAATAAACCCAATAGTATTTCACAAAGGAATGTTCAAAGCCAAAAACCACCTATCCTGATGCGGTAACTTTCCACTTATGCTCTTTTTGCCATGTTAGTATTTTCATTTGCATTACATTAGCCAATCTTATTCATGTGAGAAATTGTTGAAAATTTTTTTATTTTAACACAACTTTGAGCTCAATAAAATGTGGGACCTACACATCCTTTAAAGTGGGTCCAAGGTACTATGAATTCTCCTCCATAAGAAGATTGAGATCAAGCATTTATTTACTTAAATCCATGGAGATTTAAATGAAATAATGGCTGTTAAAGTGATCAACATCGCCATGGTTTACTTGGGTAGAAGTGACTTATCCCACATTAGTTTCTTATGAAACAAATGATGGGTTTATAAAGCCTTCCCTTCAAGTTGGGTTTGGGCCCGAAGGGGCACCCCAATTTTGTGGATTGGAGAGGACCTACCCAACTCATGGGTCGACCACGCGCGTGCGCACCGCTCGCCCTCCTACTCCACTCCAAACCGGGCCAGGTGCGAGTTAATAGTCCAACCGGTTAATTTATTTTTGCGCCAAAATTTAAATTTATTTTAAATTTAAAAGTTTGTAACCGTTGGTCTAAGGGTGCGCTTGGCAGATGCCTCTCCTCTAATAGGTGCATCCTCGCCTATATAAACCGGAGTTCTTTCTCCAGTTTATATATATAGATATACCACCGACCAAATGTTTGATCCTAGGAACAGAAACGTTGCTAGTTTTTGTCTAGGACCCTGCCGCTATTCTGTTAGATTTATGCAACGTCTTCACTAGGATACTACAGTGAATTTCATGGTGCAATTCTGCAACCTTTCTATTGTCTCAATACGTTTGAATCAAAAACTTTGTCAGTTTTTGTATCAAGTTTCCCAGATATACTATCAAGATTTAGCTTTGAATTTCTGGAGATTCTAGTCGAATTTCTTTACATAAATTCTACTTTCATCCACTCACATTCTACATTCATTTTGCTTTGATTTTCTTGAAGATTTCATTGCATTAAGAGAGAGTTCAACACAGTCTGGTTGGTTGAGCATGAAGATTACAGTGCTTCTTCTTTGTTGCTGTTAATCATTATATCTTGGGAGACAGATACTCATTCATCCCATTAGTACAATTGTGGGAGTAAATCTGTCTTAAGGACAAAGTGTCACACACTTGCCTTAATCAAACTATTTGTCTCGCATTTTTTGCACTCTCGTTATCACGCGTCTACTGTGAGGTATATAATTTTGTGGTTTTCTTCTGATAGCAGATTTATTATTGCCATGTTTATTTCAATATTTGGTATATAGTTTTTACGGCATATTGTTAGTATTTGAATATACTAGTTTATACAGATTGATTCAATATCAATGTCTTTTTGTTCACACACAATAGAGATGATAACAATATATACATATACCTTTTTTTTCAAAGAAGTAAGTTTTCTTTGTGTTTTTGCGAAAAGACCGTGATTTTATCTCCTCTGTTCCGAGTCTTCAGACCTATTTACCGATGAGATATACTAGCACACATGGAGTATAAGGAACCGTAAAATCTGCTTTTGATTTTTAACCAAAATGGTCTCAATTTCTACTCTCTCTCTCTCTCTCTCTCTCTCTCTCTAATAACAGATAGCATGTAATACGTTATGTCACATTCTTTGTCATGAAAATCCACATGGCACCCCTTATCTTTGATATTCACCAATTCGATTATAGTAACAACCTCTTATGCATTTAACCCCCAAGAATGCCAAATAGAGTTCTAAATTGTAAAACGTTAAGCAAATCACATTTGAATGTAAGGTTAATCAATGAAGATCACGCATTCAACGACATGCCGAAAGCATTGTGATCCTAATTAACGGCAAGGACCTTTGCAGGATGCCTATAAAAGGACCCATCTCTTTAATTGCTGCAAAGCAGAACACTCCAATCTGATCGTGTTCATGGCATCTCATCATAATCAATCCTTGTTAATAAGTATATATATTGCTTGATGATATGCCACGAACAGCGATCAGTCTGTGAAAGGTTCTCAATATTCTGATTACCATTTTTCTAGAAGTTCATGAGGAAAATGGCTGACTACGAATTACTACAGATTGATCGTGTTCATGGCATTTCATGACTCCATGTTTTTATAGAACATGTTGGTGATGATAAGCCATGAACAACGATCAGTTTGTGGGTAGTTTTCAATTTCTTACATTTTTATCTTCATTCGCTGGATGTTTATAACGAAAGGACTGGTGCTTGGACAAATTGCCACAAATTGATCGTGTTCATGGCATCTCATGATCCATATTTGAAAAAACAAGTTGATGATGATATGCCATGAACAGCGACCAGTCGGTTAGAAATTTTTGCTTCCATGATTGGAATGCTAGAGCAGAGGAATGCTCTCTCTCACTAGCTGCTTCTTCAGGGCCTATGTTTTGTTCCAACAACATGCATGTTGTGTAACAAACTTCAAAGTTCAAATGGCTCTCTCTCTCTCTCTCTCTCTCTCTGGTGAACTTGAAATTTGAGGATAGGAACACAATAAAAACAGAGTCAAGTTCCTGTCATCTATTTATTTATTTGACTTATTTTGGGTTTTTGGTAGGAATGTAATGGGTAGCTATATTTATATCTACACTGCTATAAATTTATTATTACCCGTAGGTTAAGTTACTCAAAAAAAATCTCATAAGCTTATGCGGTTTGAACTTGTTGGTTAAAGAAATTTGACAAATATATCTGAGCTTTGATTCAATTTAACTCATTTTCTAATTAAAATTTGCTTCATTCTGCTAAACACTGTCGTTTACTTACTACAGTTTTCTGATCTTAGACAGAATTTAGACAAAGAATAACTATGATATCTCAGACTTGAAACCCCTAGCTTTTTCACCCACTTTTACTTGGCCAAATAAAATCAGGATATATACCCATATACATACACATGTTGTATAGCAATTTAGGGCCCTAAATTAGGCAAGATTACATCGTAAATATATGTATTTATATATATATATATATATATATGCTACCTTTCAACATATATAACTCACAGTGATGAACATTAGGCTGTGTGATCTAATTCCACTTTCATCTTGGACTATCTAACCTTCATAGATCTGTGACTTTGATCTCCCTTACGTTATACAGATCTAAAGGAACAGCTATCAGCCTGTCCAAATCTACGCATATGTTTCACAGATTTATTCAAAAATAAAGCATAAGTAATCATTTTGTCCATCCAACTTCGCCTTATATTTCAATGGAGAGAGAGAGAGTTGCTCAATAATTTGAACATGAAATAAAGAACAAGGTGCTTGTTGACTTGTATTCATCATCCTAGTAATTGACTGACCAACAATGCATTTCGACCCTAGAGGATCGATCACTGCTGCACCTTTCAACTCGTGTTATTCCAGATAGTTCATTTTACATCTCAGTGGCAGCAGGTCGGGTTAATTAGATTTCAATAGCTAAAGTTTATATTATAACCAAACAGAGCCTAAACGATCATCTTCTCATCCCATCATCTGCAGAAATCTCTTCCAAATTACCACCCAAAAATTATAAGGAGTAAATAGAGGGACAACATCCATCGGGCATGGTTAAAAGTAGCATTTTCTAGCTCACCACGTAATTACAATTGTTTTGATTTTTCAAAAAAGCCTTTGAAGGCATAAATCAATCTAATGAAAACAATAAATTCATTACAGAGTGATGTAGTCATTGTACAAATGAAAAACAAATATATATATATATATATATACATGTATGTGTGTGTATTAATCACAAAAAGACGGCAGAGGGCACACCGCCACTGTGCATTGAAGAAAGCAAACTACAGGCCCCCACCAAAGTTAAGGTCTCCAATGAAATCTATCAAAAGCAATGAAAATTCACAAAAATTTCCTTTCAACCAGAAGTGGAAAGTATGTAACAAAGAGTTTTTAAGACTCTGAACAGGCAACACAACTTTCTCAAGCGTCCTTTGATTACGCTCCTTCTATATACACCACATAATGCAAAGAGGAACGAGCTTCCAAGCCTCCTTATGAAAACGATCTCCGTGCCCTTTAGGCCAAGAGTCAAACAAAGAGTTTTGGCTCTATTCTCATAGACAATTGTATTTTGGTAATTGTAAAGAAAAAAATATTTTTTGTAAACAATTACCAAAATACAATTGTCTATGAGAAGAGAGCCAAACTAAGCAGCACGACCAAAAAAAAAAAATGCATTATGACTTTTAACTCTTTTAATTTCTGAATCCTTCGGGCCTCAAAAGTAGCCATAGTTCGTAAGTAAATACAGCACACCAGCGACAACGTTGAGACATCAAAGAGTAGTATGAAGCAGACATTTTCAGTAAACAAATTATGGTACACCAAAATCAATTATGCCATTCTACATTGTCCAAAATCTCATAATATGTAACTGTGCAGGATAGCCAGTAGCAAAAATAATGTTAAAGTCCATCCTGAATTCGGAGTGCAAGCCGGAGAAATATCATGGGAGCCAATGAGATACTCGGCTCCAGATTGTTCATCCTTCACTTTGACACTTGAAGAGCCTGAAATCAAACACAAACAATTCATGTAAAATCCCTCATTTTTCTTGCAGTACTTGGTAATCTGGCATCCTTATGCATGAAGACAATCAATTCGGTCGTTGTGGTCGGACTGGAACTGCCAATCAATGGACATTGTAACATTGTTATTTAAACTGACTGGAATTTCATACACATTCAAGGCACTTGACTTCCTATCCAACAAAAATGCTTTCCTAATAATGATTGCATTTTATAAAACCACACAGCCACATTTTTCATACAATAGAATCTACTACATCCACAGGAAATCATTTTATACTTCCCAATTCCCAAATCTAAATAAAGTTCATTCATATTTAAGCACCTCATTTTCTAACATCTAGCACTTTTCCACAACTGAGAATAGGACCTCACAAATAGTACAAGCAGATAAGACTGGTTATTGGAGGGACAGTAAATCAAAGCAACTCAAAGAACACTATAATGTCTTAAAGAACTTGCAAGAAGCAATATGAAGTATTAGAGAAACCCATGGAAGAAAGATTGATTAATGTTTTTTTTTTTTTTTTTTTTTTGGTCTATCATGTGTATCACAGGATTCATGTTTCATGGGATAAGTTCCATTGCTTTTGGTTCTGAGAAAATTGCTTGGGATTCTTCTCAGAAAGAGTTAAAACTATTTTTTTTTTCCTTTTTTCCATTTAATCTGATTTCAAAGGATCACCCTTTATAGTTCCATAGTGAGCAAAAATTGTGTCCAGACCTACAGGACTCGCACTCTTTCACTTTTTCAGCCCCTTCCTTCCAGCTTTATAAAATGTTCCATTTTGAAATAAGACAAAACAATTGGGTACTTTGATTCATGTTTATAAAGATTTAATATTGTTCCATCATTCCCTTCTGAAATCAGACAACCTTTTTTTGGACATTTTGGTGTTGGGGGGTGGAACCATTCTATCTGAGTTTAACTGAATGGGATTTTGTCCTATAGAAGTCCATGGCGATACTACTATTGCCATTCAATCGGCCACGAGTATATCAGCCTGTTTATAGAAATTCCTCATATTTATCAGCTATGGTTCTTAATTTGTTATGATTCATTGCTGCAATCTACTGAAGTCCTAAATTGGGCAAACCAAGAGATGTCTAAGGGAGATCTTATTCAATATATTGATGTTTTTATTTATTTAAAGGGAATATCTCTATCCACCATTGGGTGTCAAACATTATCCTCAGCCTATAAGCTCCCCGTTCCCTCTCTCTTCCCCACCAACAGAAAACGAACCAGAATAGTACACCCCCCCCCCCCCCCCCCGGGGCCAAAAAATAATAATAATAATAATAATAATGTCTATATGTATATAAACTAGAATAAACAAGAGAATGATGAAACTCACATGACATTAAAAAATTTGGATTTGTCAAATTTCATCTTGCATGTGCAAGAATATGAGAGCAAGAAGCTGACCCTCATAAATCTGTCATAATTGGGGTTTTGTCAATGGGTTTCTCTAAAACTTCTTATTGCTTCTTTTAAGTTCTTTAAGATGTTATAGTTTTCTTTGTGTTACTTTGATTTACACTATGTAGAAAGAGACCAAGGACTTGCAACTATGCCTTAATTTATTGCCAGAGATGCAATTTATGCATAGAAATGCAAAACATCTAAGAATTGCTTCAATTTAGACATTAGTGTTTGAAAAACATCCAGAGGTAAAAAATGTTCAAACCATCTCTGGATACACAAAGCAGATCGTACCACTCAGAATGTTCTCAGAAAAGGGGAAAAGAGGAAAGACAACTAAGATACTATTTGATGCAGTAGTACAATTACCTCTGATACATTTAGGGGGCAAATATTACAAAAATTCTTATCAATAATTTAATTGAAACGTACATAGTAGGAGGGGGTATACACCTCCAATATAACAACATACCAAAAAACAGAAGAGGAGAAAAAAATTTATGAAACTGATGGTGAAAGGTATAAGTAATTGAACAGCATGCTACACTCACAATCCTATTCAGTCTATTGACTAGTCTAATTCCCAGTTTCAAACAAAACAAGCTTATTTGATAGTGCGTGTAACACATCGTACGATTCAGAATATTCTTAAAATAATGGAGATGAGACATGGAAACATCAAGTCAGATACTGTAAGATACCCAAAGACAATAATAAATATCCTTATTTCATAATTTGAACATACAAACTATGAAGAAAGAAAGAAAGAAAGATTTCCAATGTAACAACAGACGAGAAGGAAAGAGTAAATACTGAAAACAACCAAAAAAACATAGAAGTAGCTTGAGCAGTATGCTATACTCACAATTGTATTCAGTCCACCCAATAGTCTGATTTTCGAGATCATACAAAACTAGCTTATTTGAAAGCACCATATCTGCATTTGAGGAAAAAATCACATGAATTATTATGGGTACTTGTCACTCTAAAATTCCTTCTTTTTTTCCATTAATGCAAATGGAATTATTGTCCATCAAATCAAGAAGCTTGGCTGTAATCAAGAGCCTCCAGCATTTTCAGTCCATATATTCAAAGTGCATTCATCAAGAACATTATGTTACAATAGATTTCAGAAGGATTGCACATAGTAAGTTAGCAACTGAAATATATTACAAAAGATTTATCCTTGAGATACAAAGAATACAACGAGAACCTATTTTGTAATGAACCAGCTTCAATATAAAAGGCTAATTTGGTTTTAGTATAAAAGTGAAAAACGAATATGGGATGCTGCAAGGCATATCTGACATTACTCTTAACTTAATTATAAATCAACTTATTGCAGTACTGTCCTTGGAAGCTTCCTGTCAATCTGGGATGCTGCAAGGTATATCTGACATTACTTTAACTTAATTATAGATCAACTTATTGCAGTACTGTCCTTGGAAGCTTCCTGATAGAAGCTAATCCACCATATCCATTTGTGAAGAGACCTTGAGGTCAGCTCAGATAACTGATACTGACAGAGCAGTGTTCCTTTTTTTTATATATATAAACCCATTATACCAGAAACCAAACTACATTTTCTCACCTTATGAAGAGAACCATTTAACAGTCTCGAAGGCTGTCCTATAGAAAAGCCATTCTACCATATTCTCTCTTCCAACACATAAATGGCTCTAAGGTGGCAAAATGACAAGGTGATTAATGCAGTTCCTCACATGATTGGCTCTTCTACTATCCATGTCCAAAACGTTTCCAAAGGTTAGGGAAGTGAACAAAATTCCCATTTGTTTCCATTGAAATGACCGAAATGTTTCTGTTTCGTAAGAGACCGAAACGAAACACTTGTGGAATAACAAAACTAATTTTTTCCATCAAAACACACAGGAATATAGAGAAATGCATCTACACACAACACTATTCTGAAATAATATGATGTGTCAACACGAATTTAGAACTTTTCCTAAATATTATATAACTTTTATTGAGAAAAATGGAGAAGATTGTATTTTACCATATCAATATTTTTAACTTTAGAAATGTTTCAAAAACACCCTGAAACGTTTCCGAAATGTTTTTGTTTCTATGCCAGTCAAAACATCACACCGAAACGAAATTTTGAACTTCGCCTCCAACCAACCTACTAGTATTGGCCTTGCAGATTCTCCCTTCCCACCATGAGGTTTCCCAGGAATTGAGTGTCCATTAATACAGGTTTGATGTTAATTCATGAGCTGGTGATAGATATAACCAAACCAGGACTGATCACATTCCCTAGTGTCACCCTATAAGTAAGGAATAAGGCTTAAGGGTCCTGGTTCTGGTATTGGTTTTAGTTCTCCTTCAGCATATGGCATAGGCAAATGGAAGACATTGGACACCTCAAATAAAACAAACATAAGCAGCTAACAACAATTAGCTCGCTAATCTATTCAAAGAACTGTAAAATTATGTCTCAGAGGGCAGTTAAGAAACTCTTCCCTGTGAAACTAAGTATAGTAACATTGACAATGGTAACAAAGAACAAAAATGGAAGCTATGGCCATCAAAACAAGAACGGTGAAAGATGCGGGGAACAAGATAAAAGAATTAAATGGTCACATAGTTTAATCATGAAAATCATTGACTAGGAGTCATATGGTTTAACTCACATTCTAGGACAAGAGGAGTTGAAAAAAGTCAGGAATTATAGAATATGGCCTGTACTGATGAAACCTATGATCGAATATAAAAGCAAATGACAAATGATGATATGCACATAGAATCCCAAATAGGAAGAAAACAATGTTCAATTGATTACAACTGTTGACAAGTTTACATAGAAGTTTTCCTAATTTACGAATAGTTTCAGGCATTTCAGCTACTTCAACAAGACTAACCTCATCACTTTTATATCAAGTTAAGAAAACCCTACATCAACAGTGATTTAGGATTCTGGTGAAACCTCAATTGGGCAAGCAATGAGCTTGGGATAATTTGTAGACATGAGATCTGAATTGGTTTAACACAACTCAGCAAAGCTGCCTCATGACACGACCCAAATTAACCAAAAAATGAATAACATAGTTGAGGTTTTAAAAAGTTCACATTGTGTATCATACTAGAATTATACTCAACAAGTAAATTCTGAATTATACCTCCCAAAAGGGTTAGATCCTTTCCATCCTTCGATTGGATCCCGCCATTCTGCCAGCCAACACACCACACATCATTCTGCAAAGATGATGATGCAAAGATATGAAGTAAATAGATCTTTAGAGAGTATTAGAACCAAACGTCAGAAAATGATGTACTACAGAAATAAAATAGTCATCTAAAAACAACTAGCTAAACCGTATCAAGTGCCACAATACTATGGAATTCCAGTATAAAGAACTCTCAGCAAGTTTTATTAAAAAGCCTCTCGCTATGTAGATTAAAATGATAGTGGCAACTAAGTTGTACCATGTTCTATCAGCAGCCTCAATTCTCTTCCTTATTTTCCAGTTGCCTTTGTACTATATATATTTTTGGTTTTTCAGTAGTACTGCCTGGTTAATTCAAATCCTTATAAGCAATACACAGAAACATGATGCCCTGAAAACCATGATTTCTGGATTGCAACAGAGCAGCCATCAACAATTTAAATTAGGATCTTAACCAAGCCTCATAACTAGACCATTTGGAATTAGCTAAAGGAATCCCTGCTTCCCATCCATCGATGCCATGTTTCCAGAGAATCAAGTCTACTCTCACCCCCATGTAGCCATTCCATAATCAAAATACTACTCGTAGGTAAACTTATGGCCTTTGTTGCACATGAGCAAACAGTCTCATAGAACATTTTCTTACCATGTTCTTCAGTGGTCTAGCTACTTTCAGTTGCTCAGAAGTGCATTCATTTGTTAACTCATGCATATTTCTACACTTAGGAGGATTCTATACCATAAGCATGCTTAGCTTCAAGCCTAAATAGTTAAAGCATTTTCTTCCAACCAACAACTCAATGTCGGTACATCAATCCATATTCACAATTCAACTCTATTAAAAGCCATATTTTCGATAATATCTTAACGTTCATGTTGTCCCTACAAACCTTGTGATGCAGCAGATATGGTTCAGTTGGACAAGACACATCCCCTGTGGAAGCCTAAAACAAAGCCTATGGACTCTACACCCCACAAGACAACTTTTTGGTCTAAAGGGAAGTGTCCTTGGTAGTGTGTTGGAGTCATAATTTTCATTTATATAGAGTCAGTTCACTGCTGGTTGTTTTTCTTTAAGTTTTCTTATGCTTTTAGAGTCAAAAGGCATTTTGGTAATTTTTAGAATTGATGGACATGGGTTGTGGTTTGGTCCATGGGTCATAATTTGGGTCATATTATGATTTTGGGTCTCTATTAAGGTTTGTTAGTAGGTCTTGGATATTCTAATAGTAAAGGTTTGTCAGTTTCTTAATTTGACTAAATAAGAGAATTACAGTGGCCTATAACTATGATGCTCGAACACTACTAAAAAAGTGCCATGTCCATATCGGACACGAACTCGTTGAACACTCGCCTGACTTATGTCGGATATGCATCTAAACATTTCCTATATCTGGAAATATTTTAAAACCAGCCACACTTCAAACACTTAAGGGACGCATGTGTGCATCACTTAAATACACATGAAATAAGTTGTAAGTTTGAACAAAATAATTTGGGATCCAATTATAAAATTAAAAATACATGAATTTATACTTATATACGTTTAAGCCACGGAATACATGGTTTTTAATTTTAATTAAATTTTCGTTCATCTTTGAGGAAAATATTCGTATATATGATATATAAAAAATATAAATTTTGGTTGTGTCCCCTCCGTGTGATGTGTTGTATTTTCTAAAAGTTGTGCCGGTGTGTATGAGTCGTGTCGGTGTCGCGTGTCTATGTTCGTGCTTCTTAGACCGATAACTATCTATGTAGTTGAGCTATTCAATAGAATTGAATTTTTGACAAATAAGTATTGTGCATGGTTTTGCTTAGCCTGTGCAAGTGTAAGCCCTTTCCTTTTTTCTCTCTCTTTTCTTCTTCTTCTTCCCCTTCTTCTCTATGCAAACAACCAAGACACTGTTCTCAGGTCGGTTACTGTTCACAGCCCCAGAATAAGAATAGCCTTGACTTCAATCCAAAACTCTCCCAAATCAAGCCCAAACCCTTCCCCTACCCATTGGCCCCCAATCTAACAAATTATTCCACAAAATAGCTGGTGTAAGCCCTTTAATGGGACAATTCTGAAAATCCAGCACCCTGCAACTGTGAAGATTGAACCCACTTCAGCATTTTCCATTCTATAAACCATCAAACTGTTTTTCTAACCTAGAAGCTTTTCCTAACAATAAACCCACCACAAATCTCATTGTCCCAAGTTTCCTAATCTATCCTACGTTACCTTGTCTCCAGTTTATTTCAACTTCTCTCTTATCATTTTTTATTTTTATTTTCGCAAGTGCTTTCCTCTCATCATTGTATCTACTCTCATCCATTTAGCACATGTAGTTGAATCAAATGACTACTATCCATCCACTAGCAAATTCTAGGTTTTAGTTGCTCAGATGGCATAAGGAATCTTTGTTTACATTATTTTAAGTAACAAAATTTTTTCTATGTTAGTGATGCTACTATAAAATGCAACATGTTTCAATGGATAAACACAATCTGCTGACTTTTCCACACCTTCATTAGTTAGAATCCATGCATCTTTTCTACAACTAAAGTACATGTTATCCAAGTTTATCTTCCATTTACTCTTTTTTAATTTAAATTACAAGTGTGTGGCAAACATGTCACATACACAACCAGCCTTAAAATCATATAGGGCTGATTTTATTCCCAACATTATAACCATTCGAACATAATGCCAACCCTAATTTACTTCACAAATTCTAGCCCTAAATTCATGGTGTTCCCTTGCTATCTAAAAAAGCTCTTCCTTGTAAACCCAAACCAAAATTAGCATGAAAAGCAAAAATAAAAAACAAAAAAATCTCAGAACCTTATTAAAGTTGTAGTCCTAATCCTATCTTCTCAATCAGAAACCTAATTACTGAAGCCCTAGCCACCAATATGTGATCGTAGATAACTTGCAGTCACTTTGTTAAGGTTTTGTTCCACACCAGTCACCCTTAATCATCCCTGCATTAACTAATGGCTTCAATACCATAGTAACTGGTTAGGTTTTCTATCAAAAAAGGAAAATAGTATAAGTTTTTATCTCTAGGCATTAGTTATGTTCATCATTTATTGCAATCTAGGTCCTCTTACCCGTTTACCACCATTTTCCCATCATGAAAGCCTTTTTGAACCTGTCTAGCACACTACACATCCAAGAAGCACAAACACAAACACGGATATGACATGATATGCATATGCCGACATGGCAATTCCCAAAAATTCAGACACGGATACAACATGATATGCCAATGAATAATTATCATTTCACATTTATGTATTTATGAAATAAGAAAACATGGAGATAATTATCATTTTTTCACAATTTTATTTCTCTAACATTAGAAAGTCCTACGGACTTATTTTTAGAAGTCTCAAGTATTTGCAAACAAATTGAAAATTTTAAAGATTTATGGTTTCAAATATTAAAAAATCCCAAGGCGCAACTCAAGGTATAAATCCATAAATTTAGTACTATAATTTTTAGCCTTCATTATGTTTTCTTCAAACATATTCTAAACCCTAACTAGGTCTCACATGCGTCTATAAAATAGAAATTGGGTGTCCAGCATACGTTCAAAGTGTGTACAATTTTTTTTTTTTAAAAAAAATATCAAATGTAAATAATGTAAAATGTATGGAAGCATTGTAATATGTGTCAGTGCATGTCTAACGATTGTCAAGCTCCAACACATGTTGGTCACAGATATGGAAACCTTGTAGGCATGTCAATACTTCTTAGCATATAATCTCAAGGCTCATTTGGAGCCTATCAAACAAAGACATCCAAAAATTGGGGACGACAGCACATCCTACCAGGTGCTACAACCCATGGGATTAAGCTTGGGAGTCATAATCCCCCCTAATCCCATCTGGTAAACATACATAGCCTTAAATAAAATCAACTTCATGAATTCATAAGAAATTGAAGTTTGGACACGTTTTATAAATCCATCTCTAGGAAGCAACTGGCTTTACTCAGTCCAAGTTAGACCACCTTGTTTTATATTGCTTTTGTTGGGTATTATGTGATAATAGTAGTTTAGTGGAAGGGCTATTTTTGTAATATGCTCGTTATAGGAATAATATAAAGAGCACGGATAATATGCTATGTTCTATGATTCTGCCCTAATTGTTTTTCCTTCTCTTTCTTCTTCCTCTAGTTCTTTTCCTTCTTCCTCTATTTTTCATTGTTGTTGATTCATCTACAAAGACAACTTGGTATCAGAGCAGAAAAGGGACAAAGCAGTGCATCTACTGCATCTAGGATTTTTTCCCCCACATGCTGATGTCAGCACCGTAGGATGCTGACGTCAGTAACTGATGTCATCAAGTAATGTTATCACAATCTGACACCACCAGTGGGTGCCCCTTGGCCATCTGGAAAAACTTCATCAAATTTGGAGTTCAACTACTAGGGTTTTAATGCCATTTTTTGGACAGAGGAAGATTTGACTTTCGTTCTGCGATTGGCTGTTTCAGATGCAATAACAGTGTTTTCTTCTAAAATATTTCATCACAGAAGGGGTCATTTTTTATACTGGATGCTGTCCTTGGTGAGTTTGTTGATTAAGAACGAGTTTTTTGCATGTTATATGGCAAATTGGCTGTTAAACAGTATATGCCAGATCAGTTTTTTGGGTTTGTTGCTGTTGCACCAGCACTCATACTTGATGTATTAAGAGGAGTTGGCCTTATTTGTCTGCTTCTGCCAAGTGCTGTAAGTTTTTTGCTACAGTTTTCCTGTGGTTTGGGACTTGATTTAGAACCATGTCCGAGGTAAGTCAAGTCAGTAGCAGTACGAGTGGTGGGAAATTGGGTCAGGCAAGAACCCTAATTGATAACCCTACTCTACTGATTACCACTGAAAAGCTGAATGGTAGCAATTATCTTGTTTGGTCACAATCTGCACTGCTGTTCGTTAATAGCAAGAGAATGATTGGCTATATAAATGGGAAAATTAAAGAGCCTAAAGCTGATGATACCTTGTGGGACAAGTGGGATGAGGAGAACTCATACTGTTATGTCCTGGCTTTTACACTCAATGCAGCCTGGGATTTGTAATAGCTATCTCTTCCTTAAAACAGTGAAAGAAATATAGGATGCAGCTGCCCAAGCTTATTCTAAAATAGGAAATACAGCTCAGATTTATGATATGAAGCTTTCATGGGACAAGGCAAGATCATATGCCTTTGGCCACATATTTTGCTAAATTACGTAGCATGTGGGAGGAGTGAGATTATTACCAAAGCTTCCAAGCTGAATGTTCAGCAGATGCACATAAGTTTAAAAGATGATTGAGCAAGAATGGATATTTGATTTTTTGGCAGGTTTGAATCCAGATTATGATCCTACTCAGGTCCAAGTACTAGGAAGAGAGCCATTGCCTTCACTTGGTCAGGAATATGTCCATATTCAACAGGAGGAGAGCAGGAGATGTGTTATGCTTCATTCTATTCCCCAAGAGAGATCTGCTCTAGCTTCTTCTTCTCAGAGAAATAATAAAGGCGGGAGTAAGAGTGATGAAATAGCCCGATTTGGTGAAATGACTTCAGATGACAAGGACAAGCTTTTATGTGATTATTGTGGGAAGAGGAGGCATACTAGGGAGTATTGTTGGAAAATTATTGGTCACCCTTCGAGGGGTATAGTTGGTTGCACAGGAGGAGCTATTAAGCCTCATGCTCATCACACTACTTCTGTTGAGTCAAGGGTTAGTCCATCCATATCTGCTTCTTCTGACTCTGACTCTGTCAAGACAAGAAATTGAGTCAATCAGGCATATTAAGGCTCAGATGGAGGTGCCTTCTTCCATTCCTACCTCCACTTCTTTTGCTCATTCAGGTATATCTTCCACTGCTAGCAGTGCATTTTTTCCTTCCTCGAGTACCTCTTGGATCATTGATTCGGGACCATCTGATCATATGACCAGTATATCCACTTTGTTCTCATCCTGTAACACTTGCTCAGGTAGAGAGAAAGTTAGGATTGCTGATGGATCTTTATCCTCAATTTCTGGAAAAAGGTTCAATCTCAGTTACACCTTCTTTAACTCTTTCTTCAGTCTTGCATGTTCCAAAGTTTTCAACTAATCTTTTATCAGTTAGTAATATAACCAAGTCATTGAATTGTAGTGTGACATTCTATCCATCTCATTGTGTCTTTCAGGACTTGGATACAAAGAGAACGATTGGCAGTGGTAGTGAGAGGGATGGTCTCTATTTTTTGGATCCTTCATCTCTTGGTTCTATTGGAGTTGAGCAAGCCCATCATACAGAAAGTTATGATGCTACCTCAAACACTGAACGGTTGATTCGTTGGCATCATAGATTAGGCCACACATCTTTTCTTGTGTTACAACAGATGTTCCCTACCTTGGCTTCGAAGCCTAAAAATTCTCACTTTAATTGTTAAGTATGTGAGCTCGCAAAACATTTTCGTGTTTTGTTTCCTCCTAGTTTGAATAAAAGCGATATACCTTTTGCTATTGTTCCATACTAATGTGTGGACCTCTTGTAGTGCTTTTTGGTATGGATATAGATGGTTTGTTACCTTAAAAAAGGAAGTGTTTAATTGTTTAAAAAAATTTCATAATATGTTTTCCACACAATTTGATACCGAAATTAAAGTGCTTCGGCCTAACAATGGGGGACAGTATATTGAAGGCGGGTACATGTTTTATCTCAATAAACATGGGATTCTTCACCAAACCACATGTTGGTACTCCTCAGCAGAATGGGGTAGCTGAGAGAGAGAATCGTCACTTGCTAGAGGTGAGCCGAGCAATAATATTTTCCATGAATGTTCCTAAGCCCTATTGGGGAGATGCAGTTCTAACTGCAGCATATCTTATTAATAGGGTGCCTTCTAGAGTGTTGAATTTCAAAGCACCTTTAGAAGTGTTATCTATTGCTTCTTTGTTATTTTCTATTCCTCCTCGCGTGTTTGGTTGTGTTTGTTTTGTTCCCATCCATGGTCAGGCCCAAAGTAAATTAGATCCCAAAGCATTAAAATGTATATTTTTGGGGTATTCACCCACACAAAAGGGATATAAATGTTACCATCCTCCAACACGGAAGAAGTTCGTTTCTATGGATGTCACCTTCTTTGAATCCATAGCATACTTCTCTGATTTGAGGACTTTTCTTCAGGGGGAGAATGGGAGTGAAGAGACTTCCTTGATACTTCAGCCTATTCCCCTAGTTGAAAGGAAGTTGGAGTCTTTTGAAGAAGAAAAGGGTAGTACGGAGTCCTTGGAGGGGAGGTAATAAAGAGTTGCGAGTCTACTCAAGACGACATAAGGATGCAGCCACTTACCCAACTCTAGAGACCACTCACCCTTCTCAAGACACTTGCCAATTGGATTCTTCAGATCCAGGTAATAATATAAATCCTTCCTTCCCTTCTACTACTGCAATTATTGATGATTCTGAACTCCCAATTGCAATCTGTAAAGGAGTTTGTTCTTGTACTCAACACCCTATCTCTCATTTTGTGTCTTATTATTTTCTTTCACCCACCTATCGTGCTTTTGTGTCTTCTGTGTCTATGCCGCAAGGTTGGAAGGAGGCATTAGCACATCCAAAGCGGAAAGAGGCTATGGAGGAGATGAGAGCTCTCCATAAAAATGACACGTGGGATCTTGTGGCTCCTCCAAAGGGAAAGAGGACTGTTGGATGTAAGTGGGTGTTCATAGTGAAACATAAAGTAGATGGATCAGTGGAAAGGTATAAAGCTAGATTGGTGACTAAAGGTTTCACGCAAACTTAAGGTATTGATTACCAAGAGGCCTTTGCTCCAGTAGCAAAGATGAACTCCATTCGAGTTCTACTTTCCTTGGCAGCAAATCTTGAATGGTCTCTTCAGCAGTTTGATGTAAAAAATGTTTTTCTTTGTGGAAACTTGGATGAGGAAGTCTATACGGATGTTCCTCCAGGCTTTATATCCGCTTCTACAAATAGCAAAGTGTCTTGGCTAAAGAAATCACTGTATGGGTTCAGGCAGTCTCTATGGGCTTGGTTTGAGAGATTTAACCAAGCTATGCAGAAATATGGGCATAAGCAAAGTCAAGCTGACCACACTCTTTTCATTAGGCATATGAAGAGTAAGGTTACTATTCTTGTTGTCTATGTTGATGACATAATAATGACAGGAAATGATACTAAAGAGATGCATAATTTGAAATTTCATCTTGCTAAGGAATTTGAGATAAAAGGCTTGGGTAGTCTTAAGTACTTCCTTGGGATTGAAGTTGCTAGATCACATAAGGGTATTTTTATTTCTCAAAGAAAGTATGTGTTAGATTTTTTGGAGGAAACAGGTATGTTGGGATGTATACCTGCAGATACGCTAATAGATCCAAATCACAAATTGAGTGGAGGAGGAGAGAACACTTCGGTAGACGTTGGAAGATGCCAGAGACTTGTAGGCAAGCTTATCTATTTATCTCATACACGGCCTGGCATAGCCTATGCAGTCAGTTTAGTAAGTCAATACGTGCATGCTCCGTGTTCATCACACCTTGAAGCAGTTTTTAGAATCCTTCGGTACTTGAAGTCGTCTCCAGGAAAGGGTCTCTTGTTTTCTTGACAAGCTCATTTGAGGATTGAGTCATATACAGATGCTGATTGGGCAGGTTCTATTGATGATAGAAGATCCACATCGGGCTATGCTACATTTGTGGGTGGTAACCTTCTTACTTGGCGTAGTAAGAAAAAGTCAGTTGTTGCTAGGTCTAGCGCTAAGGCAGAGTTTAGAGCAATGGCTCATGGGATATGCGAAGTCTTGTGGTTGCGGTTGAAGATTATGATGAAAGAGTTGGGATTTAATTCAAATGATTCAACGAGACTTTATTGTGACAATAAAGCTGCCACAAACACTGCTCATAATCCTGTGCAACATGACAGAACAAAGCATATTGAAGTGGATCGACATTTTATCAAGGAGAAGTTGACTTCTGGAGCAGTCTGGACACCCTTTGTTAGAACAGAAGATCAACTTGCTGATAGTTTTACTAAAGGACTGCCTAACAGGACTTTCCATACCATCTTGTGCAAGCTGGGCATGTGCAATATCTTTGCACCAGCTTGAGGGGGAGGGTTGGGTATTATCTGGTAATAGTAGTTTAGTGGAAGGGGTATTTTTGTAATATGCTCATTATATAAATAATATAAAGAGCATAGATAATACACTATGCTCTATGAATCTTCCCTAATTGTTTTTCCTTCTCTTTCTTCTTCCTCTGCTTCTTCTTTTCCTTCTTCTTCATCTATTTTTCATTGTTGTTGATTCATCTACAAAGACAACTGCTTTTTCTTCTACTTTTCCACCTATCAGCTACACACCTCTTCCATCTAGTTTTTGTATTTTGCCTCATGACATATACAAGTAAGGGCTCTAACCAATGTGTAAGCTCTCGAACTCTCACCTACTAAATATTTACCATTATAAAATGATCAACCATAACATGCTTGCGAAGAAGACTATCTAACAATTGCCTAAGAAGCTCAGATACTTCCAAAACTGTGTTGTATCTTTGAAAACATGTCAGAAACCAACACTTGTTGGACACATGCTGCCGCATGATGAACACGAGTTCAAGCGACATGTGCATCAATTACTTAGTCATTCATATACCATAATTAAAGGTCGAGGAAACAAATTTGGAAGCCAGTGATTAAAATCAAAATAATGTGCATTTATACCTATTAATTCATTCTCTTTTAGGTGTTTTAGTTTTAGGAACTCTAAAGTCTAAAACTTCCAATTTGTTTGTGAATAGAGTTTTTCAAAATAGATATTAGAACTTTCTGTTCACGCTTATTCCATTATACAGAATAAGAAAAAGATATTTTAGGATTTTTTTATAGTAAAATATAAATATGTTTGTAATATAAAAATATTAAAAAATTATTATTTTCATGTGTATCGTGTCATGATTTTTCAGAATTGTCATGTCGAGGTGTCTGTATCATAACTTATATGTGTCCCATGTTTGTATCAGTGCTTCTTAGATTGTTATGCTCCTTCTCAATATTGTCTTTAAGTGTTTAACTCTCTTGTAAGTGCATGTGTCTTGAGTTTACAAGAGCATAAGCCATGTCAAATTCTAGTTTACACAATGTACCCCCTATCTCCAACTCTTCGAGTTATTATCCACTCAGTTTGTTGTCCACATACCTAGTCTCCTAGTCCTCAAACTTAGAGTCTCTATCCTTTAATCTTCAAAAATTCCTACATCACAAATTCATAACTAAAGCACACTTTCTTGCTAACTTCATTACCCACACCCTCCACAGCCCTTTAACTTTTGCCTACTTTCTAGGGTCTCAATACTTGTTGCTTCCACAGGAGGCACTAGGTAATTTTCATTTATGTTACATTTATCTACTTCTCATGCCCAAGGACACCAAGACAATTCTAAATTTCCTACTTTGAATACTTGTTTTATTTATCTAATGTAAAATAATGTTCATAAACTGATACAACGCTTTTTTTGAATAAAGTAGGAGTCTTATGCACAGTTTCATAGTAAACTCTACTACTTAAATATATTTGTGGCATGCATCTCCAACTAGACATGGCAGACATATATCCCATACCCTAACCCAACTGTCTGACACACAGGTACTTCAAAATTTTAGAAGAGTTGATATGATATAGATTTTCATAACAATTTTTGTGTACAAAGTTAGTCCTCGACATTGCATTAGTTGTAACATTTGTCTAAGTTATACATATCATTTTGAACAAAGATTTACATATTTACAATAAAGGGTGTACACTTGTACTGCAATGTTATTTGATCAAAAGTTTGATTTGCTAAGTTTCGAATGAGAAACTGTTGCCACATAAAATCCAATTGGGACATCCTGGATCTACTACGTCTCCTGAAGCAGTAACAAAAATCCTCAGATTTAAGTATATGTAACATATTAGAATCTGTTGTTGCTTATAGATTCCTTCAAGTTGACACAAGACAAAGAAAAAAAAAATATCAGATAGTTATAAGGATTCTAGAGTTAATAAAAAGGTATAGCCTAACTAACTGGGCTTTTTAAGTTCTGCAAAAATTCAAAAAAATAGGATTTCTAATCTGTTATCAAGTCGTAGGCTGCCAAGCACCAGGACGACAAATTTCATAATTGCTGCACGAGACTTTTTCCTTTTACTCTTCAACAGCAATCTTGCTGTCCAATTGTTTTTGCCACCTACACTATGCTATTGTGACCAGCACTAAAATCGGAACCCGGTTCAATACCCCAACTCAAGTTTCATGCACTGACCTTCAAAATGAAGTATACAAAGGAAAAAAGAGACAATTTAAAATATTTCGTCAAACATAGACAAGTCCTATAGATGTACCATATTCGCAAAAAAAGAATATGCCAAAACACAGATATGATACACCACTTTGAGAATGCAATTTTGGCTAACTAATTTCAATCACAGACTTCTAAATAATGTTAATGAGATAATGCTTGTAAAGACCCAAATTTTTAATTCCTGTTATTTTAGTTTTTATACCCATGCTCATAGTTTTAATTTAATAATTCATATCGTTATATGAAATATAGTAGTAAATATTTTAATTTGATAGATTTTAGCCATGATCTTTAAGTTCCCATATGATAGTCATTTGATAAGAAGAATTGATTTGACATGGTTGAGACCACTTTGGCAGTGAGTTGAGTGCTCTAGAGTCTGTTGTGGATAGTGTAGGCTAGAGGACCTTAGCATGGTAGGTATCTTAAAACTCCTATCATTGGTTAATTCTGTTGGAATACCATGTTAATGTAATGAACATGTATATATGTTTGTCCCACATCGGTTAGGATAGAAAACTTTACTTCTCCCTTGTAATATAAATTGACCTCCTTATGTACACAACAAATCATCCCAATGCAGTAAACAATTGCTATTCATATTCTTATTTCTTTCAACTGATTCCATAAGATGTAAATTGGCTTGGGGGTATAGGATTAGGCAACAAGGCAGATATTGTGGAGTCGGTTTCATGATTTATTCGTATTACTTATAATAGGTCATGTAGGTTTGGGAGTGTTAAGTTAAAGCCTATGCATATACAATTTTAAGAGAGAGAGAGAGAGAGAGAGAGAGAGATCTTCAGCAACTGATTGGACAAGAGGAGGAACTATAGTATGTAGGGGAGGCAGAGGAGCAGTCGAATATTTTCGGTTTTCATCCATCAGGTATGGAGTTCCGTTTTGGATATTGAAGTTTGTATATGGAGTACTAATTAGATTAGCATACTTGCGTATTTGAGTTTGGTTGATTTTAAATGAATGATTCATGCAGTAAATCCCTGATAATGGTGTTTGGAGGGCGGGTTGATTTGTACATGGAGGTACTGGGGTTTTGAGTTTTGTGACTTAGAGTAGTTTGGTGCATATATGTTTAGGCTATTGATAATGACATTGTGGATTGAATCTCACTGATTTTATACATACATATATATATATATATAACTGGGGTTTTAAAAATAAACAAGAGGACGATTTGATTTCTGGGAGAGAGCAGCCATGGGTGCCGTGAGTGGTGTGTTGCAGTCAAGGAGGCTGCCAGTCCTAGGTATAGGAGTGAGGAAGAATAGACAAAAAAAAAAAAAAAAAGAAAAGAAAAGAACTGCAAAATGTTGCTGGAAAGGGGAATGGAGGAGAGGAAGAAGATGAGGTTGGGCATTTGATCTAGTGAAGTTAAATGCGTGGCCTATGGTACACCCTAGTGATTTAACCCAATCGGATAGAGTTTTAATCCTAACAACTGTCCTACCTTAGGTTTTTCAACGCCTAGATTTCAATTATGAAGTTATTTTTAGCTAATTTGATCCTAAAATATACTTTTAATAATAGGCATTTATTTTTGGTATTCAGGGTAACAACCGTTGTTTTATTAGCATTGTACTTTGGGTCCATATTCATTGAACATCAGGTGAGTGGTTTTGCCTTGCTAGTATGATGTTTTCTACAAATATCCCATGCATACAAGATTTTGAAAGAGGGTTTTAAATGACATGAGCAAATCATTTAAATGTTATAAATTGTTTTATTTTGATATATGAAAGAGATGGTGTTTATTGAGATTGAACTTGAGAATTTATTTCTTTTAAGAGGAATTCATGTTTTATTTTGATATGAGAAAAGTTGTTACTTTTGAGAATGAGCATGAGATTAAGATTATTATTTATTCTTTTAAGAGGAATACCATGCTTTATTATTTGAGAAATAAGATTATTTATTGAGAGAAAGTTCTTTCATGCATGCTTTAAAATTATTTTATAGAATAATGTAAACTTTATGATATTGTACTTGGAACCATTTTTGAGAAGTCCAGGGGATACACCCTCTCCATGAAGTGAGGTGACTCTAGCAACTAAGGAGTAAATCTAGTTCTCAACGGTTGTAAGAGAAACTCAACCTGATCGGCTTAGGAAAAAGGCGATTTATGCATTGAGATTTGACATTTGAGATATTCTATGATTCCCTGAGTTTTTGCACTCACTATTTATGCTAGCACTATTTATATTCAAGAGGCAATATTTTGCTTCAACATTGACTTATAAGATGTTAAAAGAAAATAGATGATTTTGCTTCACTATTGAGACTAGTGAGATTTACTTGTTTTACTTTAACAAAGCATGCAAAGTATGTGAATGTGCATTGGGAAAGTTTTAAGAAGTTCTTTTAGTTCATTATCCAGTGTATGGCAAATTTTATTTTCAATTATCAATTGTATTATTGCAAGGCTTAATCATTCACTGAATGACAGTCATTTAAACATTTCAGGTGAGCGAGATGGTCATTAAAGATGGACTTTGGAACTGAGGATCTTTTAGGAGAGACCTCTATAGGATTTTCATGTTGACTTCCACTATTAGACAATCTTGATTTAGTTATGAGATTTGGATATTTAAAGTAACTTATTTGTGATGGTATTCAGAGATGGTTTTATCATTGACTTTATTATTTAATTACTTGTAGATTATTCCTGGGATGATTGATTATTTTAGTTGATTTGATTTAATTGATTAAGAGGAGTTGGTATTGGAATAGTTTATTTCATTAGTTATATAACTTGGGCAGGATTTAGGCTATCGTGACCCATGGGCTAAGGCTCCTTGGCTCACGGCCGGTCACATCCCTAAGTGGGGTGTAAGTTGTGACAATGCTACTTTCTCAATGCCCCTCCATGTTAGGAAATAGGGATTATAGATACCCTTGAGCTATCCATTAATATAAATGTAAAATAAAGACAAAAGAAATTTCTTCCTACATCTAACTAGACGACATAAAAAACCTAACCTTTGTGATAAGCATGTCCTCATTAAACATTAATACAGGTTTTGAAATAATGCATGATTTCAAAATTAATCACGAATAATGTACACTACTACACATATAATCACTTCAAAGAAACAACTATGTTAATGGATCATACAAAAAAGATAAGAAGCGCCATCAAGATCTGAATGCCAGATTACTTACACGAATTTGGAACAGATATTCATGAGGAGAAACTAACAGAGAAAGTGAATTCTCAAAATGAAAAGTGACAGCTGGAAATCCATCGTCAACGCTGCAAAAGTGTAGGGAAAAAAATATATAATGTAGGATCTTCAGATCATCATGCACCAACTAAACTAAATTTCTTTCAAAAAAAACCTGCGATCAAAACAAAACATATTCAAGAACATAACAGCAACGATGTAACTAACACACAAACTCAACAACCTTCAAATTGTAATAAATAAATACTATATCACCTTATGGGTTTGATGCCATATAAATAATTGTGTGTCAAAGTAGATCATAGTATATAATTAGTTTGCATTGTTAGATTTATCACATAGTAGTCAAAAGTTATATGTTTCAATGCAAAATGATGTTACTTGTAACAACTAGCATTGTTGGTCAGTTAAATGGTCACTATTCATTCCTGAAAGGGGTTGTGTTAGTATTGATCGGGACATCACCAAATTCATTCTATGTGATTCAGTGAAATTTGGATACGATGACCTCTGCATAAGAATTATACTGCCCCCAATTCCTATAAAACACAAGACACTTACTGAATTATTTTTCTCAACTCCACTGGTCAAATCAGATATGTAAGAATTTAATTTTAATAATAAGAGCTCCCATGATAGATATTCAACTATGAAAAACTAAATTGCTACACTGAAACTCCACTAAATTATTGCCTTTGCTTGATTGCCTTAATGATCTACCTTTAGGAAAAAGCCATATATTGCATAGACGATCGAGTCATGACGGGGCATAGGAACTAGTTCCGTGATTTGGTCTTGGGTTAACTCACAATTGGACCCACCAGAGTTGCAGCACCAGAAAAATATTGCTTAGGAATTGGATTCTTTTGTAATTCCACACTCTCCGAAGCATGTCAGGCTCTCTTGCCAACAATCAACACATAAAAATAGAACTTTCATATTGACCATTGATTTTTTAAGTTAATCTAGATTACATGAAAAAATTTCGAATTAAGGGAAAGGAAAAATGGTACTAAAAGCTTGTTCGATTGGACTTCTGGAGGTTTTAGGATTTGAGGACACTCCAAGAGAGTTCAATCCGAAGTTTGACTCTGACATTCTCCACCCATGCAAATCTGATGAATAGAAGGGCAACATTGGCAGGGGACGTGACTTAAAACACTCCCAGTTGACAATGCAGCCATGCATGTGGTAATATCCCAGCAGCAGAGTTATTCATAATCAATAAATGGATACATAGTTTATTACATTGTGTCCTTTTCATCCTTGCCACATTTCTCTTAGTTGTCTTTGAGTACTTTCCAACATTAGCTACATAGTAAGATCTGTAACTTTGCAAGATGCTGTGGAATTTGGAATTCTTTATGCAGTAATAAATGCCACTCAACTCTGCTCAAGTATTACCTTCGGAAAACCCCTCACGCAATTGGATAACCCAAAACAAAACATATATACCGACACCCTAACCACTTATATTAGACTCAAGGAAAGCAACATATAAGGCGTCAGTCAAAGGAATGCCCAAAGTTATAGCAAAAAGCGGCTTTCTCAGCCTATAGAACAGTCAAATACAGAAAGTATATATGCAAGAAACAAAATTTCCATTTGTTTCCGTCGAAACGGCCAAAACGTTTCCATTTCCTAAGAGACCGAAACGAATCACTGGTGGAATAACTTAACTCTATGATTTCCTTCAAAAGCTTCTAGAACATCAAGAAAAATGTACAAAAACACAATGCTATATACCAAAACAAAAAGTCGTGTCAACCCAAATTTACAACTTTTCATAAACGTTGTACAATTTTGATGGAGACAAATACAAAAGAACGTATTTTTCTATATTAATATTTGTCACTTTTGAAATGTTTCCAAAACATCCCGAAATATTTCCAAAGTGTTTCAGTTCTGAGCCAACAGAAACGACCTATCGAAAAGAAATTTTGATCCTTGTATACAAGTATATAACAACTACGACCATGCAAATGAAAAATGATAACTGAAATTCTTGAAGCTCGTAAATTTCATAATATCAATGATCTTCAAACATTTCCGTAATAGAAAAAAGAAAAAATAGCCCAGGGTAAGCGACCTTACTTTCCAGTGAACTGAAAGCACGTGAACTGCTGGTCAACAGTATGCAATTTCAAATCAGGTTGTGCAGCCTTAATCTAATAACAGAGAGAAAAAAAAAAAAATTGAAAAGGAGATAACTCTTTGATAGACAAAGTCCAAATGAATATGCTTTGAAAAACTGGGCATACCTTTCTCATTAGTGGGTTAAACAACCCATCTGCAAGATATGCTAAGGTTGTACCACTATCAATTACCATCGGTTTCCCAGCATCAGTGTCCAATACATCTGTGGGAAGTTGTAGAACATCACGACCCACCTCAACTGCCTTCAAAATAACATTGTAATGTGCCCTAAGATAGTAATACAACTGTAATTTAGACAACATCCTTAATCCGAGTCCAAACCTGATTCAGGAACTATAAACAACGACAAATACTAAAAGAATGCCATGCAGTAGCAAGTCCATTAAAAATAGATTTAAATTTACCAGATATAAAAAGGAAAGCTGCAACCACACTTAATATCGCTTTAGAATAGTTAATAATTATACTCATAACTCACATACTTCGTTTAATAATCACTTCATTACCGAAAGTGACCAGTGGCAGAGCCAAACTTTTTCTCGAGTAGGGTCATTTTGTAACCAGTTAACAATTAACTTTTCGTTTATGAAATCTACAGAAACAACTTACTTGCGGTATGTTATTATAATATCTATCTCTTCTAAAATTAAAAAATAATAATAAAAGTTATCAGTTGATGAGAGAAAATAAATATACTGGCGGATCATTCTTTCATAATCTCATTGCTAATTCCAACAGATTAGTTAAAAGGTAGTTCTTTCATTGTTATTTGATTCCCTGAAGTAAATTTAACAATTACTACCCAACATTTAAAGCTTCTCTTTAATTACTTTTACAGTTTCAAAGGAAGAGAAATGACATTAAAAAAACACCCCACCATCTTCCTCTTTTTCGTCCTATTTATTTTCCTTCTTAATTCTCTCTTTTTCATTCCTTCATCTCTTTTTGTAAGTAGAGTTGTGCAATTAACTATTTTTCTCACTCATTGCTTGAGGAAGTTTAAATTTTGTAATTTGGTGTGTGTAAATATATGGTGTTCAAAAGGTAACAAGCAGGTATTCAGTATGTATAATAAGGAATGCTTTTTTCAAAAACAAAAAAGTGGAACTTATAACACATGAAACATGAGAGCAACAAAAATGAAATAAACGGTTGGAACTTTTACATTGGCATTGTTCATGATTAACCCCACAATCCCGTCTTTTACTCCTTTTCAAAGACTTTTATTGGGTTCAAAATGTATTAAATGTTCAAATTTTAAAGAAATATCAAACACACCTATTATTTTTTTTTAAATCTCAGCGAGGTCAGTTAACACCATTAGGAGCTATGTAGCTCCTCCCCTGATAGTCCCATCAATGCAATGGTAAAAGCTTGGTCTAAGCTGTTGAACGCAAAACCAAGTATGAGAGGAACCACTTTCGCCCAAATGATGCAGAAGGTTGGTTCATTGCACCATGGATGAAGTGCACCCACATTGGGATCACAATTAGTAAAAATTATGAACCAAAATATCTTATCTGCAAGAAACACATATTTTAATGTGTTTTATTTTGAAACCAACTTAAGTCCAGAGATAAGGAGATATCAACCCACTATATATCATAGTTTCATTGTAAAGATGCAAAAAATACAACACCATAAAAAAAAACCCAACAAAAATACTTCAGACCTGTAAGAATCTCCAATTCCATGCCTAAGAGTATCTATGTTCTGAAGCAACTCCCAACTTAACCCCCCGTGTCCGAAATGCTCGAGTCATTCCTACTTCCTACCCTTGCTGCTCTTCCCTTCTCTCCATGACATTTCCACAAACCTTGTGGAGATCTTGATAAAGGCTTTTGGTGCACACTAAAAACTGGATGGGGTAGGCTGAATAAGTCCCAGTCCCTCCATAAACCCAAGACATCTTTCTTATTTTTACCCCATATCCCTCCTGCATTTTTGAACGTCCAAAAATTCATTCCAATGAGGGCGGGTCAAGACAAGTTGAGTGAATATTGGGTTCAATTGCCAGCAAGAGGAAATGGCAACTCATGATAAATAGAGTGGAATAAGATTTCTTCTCAAACACAACCTTCATAAATAGCTGAAAGAAAAACCAAGGGAACAGAACAAAATAAGGCTACTCTTGTGTTGTGTATGTGTGTGCGCGCGCTCATGAAGAATCTAGTGATCAGTGGGCTATTTGTTAATGAATGGATTCGGTTATCAGTGGGTTAGAAGGCAAAAGATGATTTTCAAGGCCAAATTGAGACTGTCAATCCCAAGCATGCATGAATTACAACAAACACGTTCTAGTAATCAGTGAATTACATGTCGAAGACAATGTTGAAACCCAAAGACAGTCAAATCCAAGCATGCCTAAGTGCAACAAAAAATGTTTTCTTTATATATTCTCTTTATTTGCAACATACATAAGCCAAGGAATTTCATGCCACGCACCCTTAACCGAGGCTTGTATAGGATGTTTCACAAATAAATAAATAAATAAAAACTTAAGGCCTGTTTGATAGTGCAATTAAGTGCTTAAAACTGAAGTCTTCAATGGTTCCACTATCAATTGTGTTTCGATAAGTCATAGTTTTGTGATACTTAAATCTGAAAATTCACTTAAAAAGGGTCTTAAGTTTTTAAGTTAGGAGATTTGACTTATCACTGAATGTTAGAGTACATTTAGTTGAAGATAGTTTCCTTTGTAGAAAATTTAGCTTCAAATTTTCAACTTAGAAGTTCAGTACTTAAATATTTCAGTACTAAAAATTCAGTATTTAAAATTCTCAGTTTTATGAAACAGTAACCATGGTTTGGCATTGAGAAAAATCCACGACTCTCTCTTTTAAATCTAGGAGAAACTTAATAGCTTTCAATGTCTTGATTCAAAGTCACAAAAGACTTCATATAGACTCCTCCAGACCCTTGAAGTCAAGAACAGACAACTCTGGAAGCAGATTACTGGAACCAGCAGAACTTAAGCATTTCGCATGTCCTAACAGGAAAGGAAAAAAAAAAAAGGATACAATGAGGGAAAGAGCTTTAACCAACCCCTGTGCATCTACCACAACGAGCCAGAGACAGGGGAGTACTTATTCTTTTTTTCATGCCTGTGATGGGGCCAGGAGTACATGGCTCTCTAGCTCTTGTCAAATACCAAATTTCAACAGATGGTGTCTGGTTGTTCTCATGTTCAAAGAAGGCATGTAGGGCAATAAGGGGGTGCCTTCCTTTATTATCTTCAATCTTCATGTGATGATATATTAGGAGGGAGTCGAGATACAATAATAACATCATCTTTCATAAGGGGCAGCTGAGCCCAACAAACAAGCAGTTCCTATGGAACATGGGGAGATACAGGGAAACATGGCAGTCTTGAAGGGTCCTGAGGTATTACAGCCCCCTCTGCCATCTGTACCTCAGGAAGACCTCTACCAGAACGTTGAGTGAATTCATTTGTGGTGGTTCTCAACCGTGGCGAAATCGATAGTATTGGTGGTGTGATGTTTTGACAACACAAGCAGTACCTCTTAGATGGATTGCCCATAAAGTTTTGCTGCATTTGTTCACTTAAACCTGGGCTCTCAAGAAGGTTTGTACAGTGGCATTCTCACAGCTGCAAAACATGGAGGTGGAAAGTGAATCCTCTCAAGTCATTCAAGCTGGCCCAAGTCAGCTTGCACTTGGAAAACTGATGTTGCCCCGTTTTAGGGAAATTCCTTCAAACATGTCATGGGCAAACTAGTATTTTTTTTTTTTTTGGCTTCATAGGTGAGGATAGGGAAGGAAAGAGAGAGAAGAAAGATAATATATAGAGAAGAACTATCTATACGCATCCACCATATGGGAAAAGAAACATGCATGTACTTATTGTACTCTATCCAGACTGGTTGCTTCTGATCCCTCTTCAGAGTCTATTTTGGTTGATGCGCCTGCTAAGAAAGTGGATTACTATTATTATAGAACAACTTTTGATTCCTCTCCTGGATTTGCAAGGAAAGATTCTTCGCTCGTACATTTTAGCCTCTGTTACAGAAGTGGAAGGATCTGTTGGTACTTTGCTCTTGCTAGAGATATATACACAGGTTCAGGTTGCCTAAGTAGAAGACATGGAACTAGTGATTCCCAACTCAGCACCCCTTTTTTTCTTGATTCTAATCAAGGCCAAACCTTGTGTTGAGTGGTAGGGTTGTTGCTCAATGGATAAAAGTTACTCTAGGGACGACAGGTTGATCTTCAGCAAGAGTTCACATCAACGAGAAGGTTTGGCAACTTGATGTCTGCTCATTGCCACCTGGGGCTGTAGTATGTTCTAATAATTGGGTTGTTCGCCCATCAAAGCATTAGAGTATTAAGAGGGCATTTCCCTTCTGATCTTGCTTCAAAGTCTGTCGGTTCATGTGCCTACTAAGAAAGTGGATTCCCATTATATGGAAGCGTTTTTTATTCGTCTCCTAGATTTGGAAGGAAAGAGAAGCTACTCAACACCCCTTTTTCTTGATTATAGTCAAGGCCAACCCGAAGATGCCGAGTGGAAGGGCTGTGGATCTCCAGGGACAACCTACTGATCTCCCTAGGAGCACATGCCAATGGGACAGTTTGGCACCTTGATGTCGCTCCTCTCCACCTGGGGTTATAGTATTTTCCAAAAGTTGGAATGTTCACCAATTAAAGCGGTACGTGAGACAATTCAGTCCACATCCAGTGTGGGCCTTAGAGGATTGAGAGGACATTTCTCTAGTGGATGGAATTGAGAGGGAAGAAAGAGTCCTATTTTATAGGCTTTATCAACTGTGCAGTCATGGATCATCAACAAACCCCTAAATGCTGCTTCATATCGTCACCACAGAAAAGGTTTAAGTAGGGAGAGCTCTCAGATTATTGAGTTCTAAAAAGTATTTATGAAAATCCATCTCGAACTATATTGTGCCCTTCCTCACAAATCATTTCGGCATCTGTTACTCCTGGTCTCACCCTGTGAAGCAAAGTTGAACAAGGGAGAAAGGCATGGTAAAATTATTTATGTAATTTGTTCTGATACAAGAGATCAGCACCGAAGCAAAGTATGGTGCGCGTCAGCAACTTTCACTTGCTAAGACTACATGCTGAAAAGAGCTCTTTGTATAGGTTGGGTTTGTTGGGCTTCAGGGGCAAAGAAAAATAGGAGATAAGGATAGAGGATAAGGGAAAACAAGAGATAAATTAGAGAAGAAGAAGAAGAAGAAGAACTTGAAGAGCGAAAGAGAGAGAGAGAGAGAGCTCTTTCAATTTTCAAACACTCTTCAATTTTCATTTATCTATAAGCCAAAGCTCATTCAATTTTCAAAAATTCTTCAATTTTCATTCATCTCTAATACTTAATTGCTTTTTACCTTAAAATCCACTTTAAGGGTCGTGCAAAACCCTAATAACAAGTAATTACCATCTAGAATTACCCTATCCAACATGGTAACAACTTAAGCCTCAAGATTTCAACCCTAAAACCACAAAAGCATCTAAAAAAAATGCAAAGCAACATTATTAAAAGAAACTCTAAATAGAATAACTCAATTCACAATCTTCATTTTGATCTTCCATCTGCTTTGGCTGCATCAGAAACTCAACCTCATCTCAGGTAAAGCTTGGCTTGATTAAAAAGATTAATGCAGTAACAAGCTGGGTTGCAGTTCCAACATGAGGTGGTCTTGCCCTGTGTGGTCTGCCTCTCTCTCGTCCCTGATGATGTAGCTACTAATTTGCACATCATGATTTGCTGTTTTCTTCACCTTCTTAGAGGTTGTTCTCTTGTTTCCTATGACCAACAAAATAACTAAAAGCATATCTTGCTGCATTTTTTAGCCCAGATTACGTCTGCTGTATTTTTGTTTTGCTGCGTTACTTTAAACTACATGCTGCCAACAAATCATTTTGAGGCTATTGGAACGTCTTCCCTCTAAAAAGCACTTATTGATGTGAGTTCGGATAATTATAAAGGGCAACTTTTCTCTTACATAAATGGTAATAAACATCACAAAGCACAAGCTGAAATTGAGATGTGTTTACCAACTGGGATTACTCAAATATGATTAAGGAAAAATAAAAGCAAAACACAGCAACCTAAACACACAAAATAAAAGCTAGTCCATAAGACTATTAATACCCAACAATATTTCACAAAGTGATAGCACTCGTCTCAGCAATGAAACCCAATACTGAATTAAATGGTATAGGAACTGAAGGATGACATATACAAGTTTTGGATTCGTAGGAAAAATCATTTACTTATTTCAACAAATTGAAAAATTACCAAAGAATTTCAATTCAGTGAGTGCCCCCTGACAACAGCAGCAAAGCAATCTACTTCATTTCAAAGTTAACAAAGTTCCATTCTAACCAGCATATCACATAGATGATAGAACACAGGTTCATTGTCTTTCTTGACTAACTCAAATTTTCCTCAAAAGTAATGCATCCCTAGTTACTAGAAATAACTTCTAAAACTCTAGTGGAGAACTTTATGTCAATTGGGTATGACACCAACAGTTCAGTGGGCATGCTATAATCACCAAATAGTCAGGAAACCAAGAACAATCAACTTAAAACCCAATTATGACATCCAAAATTTAGTTAGACAGTATAACTAACTCAGCAGAAAATTAATTAAATTACAAAGTTAATTGATATGATAAGCTTTCTGTTACAGACAAGAAAAGTGTGTAAAGTTAAACAATGAGAGATAATGGGTTATGAACAGGTAGTACAAAGGAAAGATCCGGCCATAATTGCAGAGGTGGAAAAGAGAGCAACAAGTTGTCCAAAGAAGATTTTCAAGCTCCATACCATTGAACTATGGGAAGAGAAGCTGTAGAGAGGCAAAGAAGAGGTAAAATAAGAGCGAAGACAAAGGGAAAGTTCAGAGAGAGAGAGAGCGAGAGAGAGAGAAGAGAGCCAACTGCCTTATGGTTCTTCCGATCTCCAGTCAACCCTCTAAAGTGTTGGTAGGTAAATATGAGAAAGGCCCTTAGAACCTAACCTTTCATCTAAAGTACATTTCGAGATTCCTATCAAGTTGTGGCCATCGCATGTATTAGTCATGCGCCTAACATGTGGCTACTTTCTGTGGATTTGGACACCCCCACATATTTATCATAAGGTTATAAATATGCTAACATGAAATAACCAAAATTTACAAACTATCCTCATCATCCAAAATAAACTAGCAAAATAACAGAAAAAGGTCAGTCCTAATAATTGAGCTAAATCAACAAGCCCACATGTCACGGGCTGGCAGGCCGGGCACCACACGGTGACAGTAATGCGACCTGCCATGATCATACGCAGCGGAATACACCTGTGAAGCGACTCTGCACCAAGCAATAGTCTCGCCAAACTCAAACACCAAGGCATAAGATTATGCGCTTGTCCAAGATCCATCCGTAATGCTCCGCATAACTCTTTAAGCACGGACCTCTAATGCTCAAGCCATAAGGCAACCCAAGCTATAGGCGATAGCAACGCCATTCTCAAATGCGCGCGCACACGGCAAACAATGTGCTTAGCGCCAATCCCTTTTGAAACACAAGCCAGATGGTCATGTGCAACTAGAAATGCGCGCGTCAGCCAAGCATCACCTGTTAGGCACAACGCCTCCATCCTTGAAACTCTTAGCGCCTCGTGTCAAGGTTGCCCGCAAGGAAAGGCACCACCGAATAGCAACTGATAAGCCCACAACATTGTGCCCCACGACACCAATGCTAGCCAAACCAAGCGGCCGTGTGCACAAGCATGAACCCAATGCGCAAGTGCACACGAGACACACAGCATGCAAGTATGCACACCGAGGTCCAATCCGTCATGGACATAAGCCCCACCACTTTATAATTATGGCGTAGCGGGTGCGAATGCCACAACCCCATCCTCGACGCTAATGCCCAACATTTGCCCCACCGGGCACAATGCCGCCCATATAGCCCCTTGACTAGCATGAGGCCTGCAGCCACATGCCACAGCCGGCCCCCAAGTCTCGCCCACTCCCTTGGGGGACTCACTTGAATGCTGTCCCTTTCGGTAGCACCAGGGGATGATAGAGTCAACACCATGCCCCCCATTATAATAGCATTCTGAGCCATCTCCAAACTGACAGGAAGAAACATCCTACCCCCTCGAGGAATCATAATCCATAAATCCAATAAATATGAAAAATACAAATTACGAGATTGCCATGCCACCGACCAATCATGCTCAGACATGCCCCACGCCAAGGTCCCTCGCAGCCCCAGACGTGCCACGAGTGGCAACCCGTGACACCACACCACATTCTAATTTTTTTCATAGTGGTGTTGAGCCCTTTAATTATCTTAGCAGAATCAATCTTCACTTAAAAGTTTGGAAGGGTCTAATCATTATAAGGTGCTTAATCTCTCTAATAGAATCCCTACAAGAACCAACTTTTGTTTTCAGGTTTGGGTATGCCTGTAGATGTTAAATTCGTCTAATCCTCATTCAAGGACATGAGCTATGACAAAATTGTTGAATATTTCTTATTACTGGTGAATATTTCTTATTTACTCTGAATATAAAATGGCATCCTATGCAAAAAGTTTGCTAACATTAAGTCAAGGACAACCAGATTACCCCCATTGAGTTTAAATTCTCTCATACATCATCACATCAAATGGCAGAAGGCAAGGAGGAACCATTTGCATGAAATAATAACCGCAGGATTTCTATGCCTTTGGACCCGAATTGAATCATCCTTCATTTATAGTTTCACTATTATTTTGCTTTTTTCCTTTCTTTACTTTTAATTTATTATCATTCATCTTTCAAAAGCTGACTTTCAAACAAAGAAGATGCATGTTTTATGAAGTAATAACAGGATTTCTATGCTTTCTTGACAAGAATTTTTTCCATTATTGCATAGTACTTTTTAACTAATTTTCTACTCTATCCCTTTTGTTATTCCTCTTTTCTTTTTCACTCTCTTCCACGTTGTTGAAATATTTGGCTTCTAGTACTAAAAAGAAAACACATTGTATATCTACTTTTACTTCGGTACTCTGAGGTCGTGTGGTGGGGCAGTCTAAAATATTTGGTCCAAGTTTCCCACTTTAGTTGATTTGATATAGTTGTTGGTTTGATATCATAAACCACAGGTGTTACATACAAATTAATTTTTGAAAAGTCCAAACTCAGCTTTTCCACCTGTTCAAAAGGAGAGAGAGGGAGGGAGGGAGGGGGGTGTTGGACCAAGGTTTTTACCACTGATGACTTCATACAATATATTGTTCGATCTCTAAACTGCATCTTGCTCGTTCTTTCTCATCCACATGTAAAAGAAGTAAAGACACATACTGCATGTCAACGGAACTTGTCGCCACAAGTCTCTGTAACATTTACATCACAATATGGCAAGAAGAACAAAAACTATAACCTAAGAAACATTTAGTTGACTTCTTCCAAGCAAAAAATGGCAGAAGAATGGTGGAGATTTGCCTCTACCTGGTCCAAATGTTCAATTCTTTGATGCATATAAAATGGGCAATGGAACTAATCCCAATAATATATTAAAAGGATAAATTGCACTGACCTCCCTTAAGGTTTAAGTTTGAGGCAGCAAGACCACCCTTGTTCCAAAATAGGCAGGAGCCTCTCCAACAGTTAGTAGGACATGACTGAAGAAGGGTAACATAGTCAATTTACATGAAATAAAAAATTAGAAATACATAACGAGAAGCAAAAATGCTAAAAATCTTCTGCTACCCACCTTATTTCAATCTCTTTTTCTTTCCCACATCTTCACCAGATTCTCTCTCTCTCTCTCTCTCTCTCTCTCTCTCTCTCTCTCTCTCTCTCTCTCTCTCTCTCTCTCTCTACACCATTTTCTTACACTAACCTATCATGAATCTACCAGTATGCTCCACCTACCCCTCTTTATTTCTCTCTACAAGACAATACCAAATAAATTGAATCTCTTCTTCTTTGTCTCTCACCGGGTCTGTCAGTTCCCCTCTCTCTTCTCCATTTGCTCTCACCAAAATATCATTAATCCCACGTTTTATTCCTCCTCCCTCTCTCTCTAGACAAGAAAATGAATAAAATTAAATCTCTCTCTCTCTCTCTCTCTCTCTCTCTCTCTTAATTGGAAATTTTCTCATAAGTTACAATGGTGATCCTATAAGGTGGTTGATGTAGTTGGTTGGAGGTTCTTACAACTAAAATCGAAGGTGGACCCAAGTAACACTCGAATCAAGGCCGAACTACGCAAAAATCAGGTTTTAGGCCTGGTTTATGAGAAATCCAGCAAGCAAGGCTCGAATTCCACAAGCTCTAGGGCCCAAAACTAGGCCCTAAGAAGTTAAAAAAAATAAGGCTACAATGAAATACCAAAATTTGAAATTTCAATTCCTCAAAACAAAAATTCCAACCCTATATATAGCTGAGGAGGTTACTTTATAGTGAAGTACCTAGGAATAGAAAAATTACCAATAACAAAGCAATATGTGGCAAACATGCAGTCACTCTATAACAAGCAACTGACACATGCCTACATCCAACCATTCAATAACTAGCAAGTGACAAATGAATTTACATGCATTCGCCGATTGACATCTTTCTTACATGTAGCCACTACACCAAGCAGTAGGTGACAAACTGCTTACTGGCAGCCACCTTGATAACCAGCTGCTTGCAGGTAGATCGATTTAATTGGGTTTCCAGAAAAGAGACGAACTCAATCGTGTTACCTATTGGGTTTCCATTGAACAATAATCTTTATTCATGGTGACGTAATTAAGTAATAGGGAGAGAAAGTTTTGACAGCTTTTATAATAGCTAGTATGATGGGAGTATGGTCATTTACAGTTTCATGGAAGGTCATAACTATCTTTTCATATAATTTTATTACACATGAGGGCAAAATAGACAATTTAAGTAGTCAACTCAATGAATAACAAAATATTCCTGATGGAATGTAACGGCAGGGGAGGTCCCTACCCATTTTCGATATAAAGGGGGCCTGGCTGCCTAAAAGCCAGACCTCCAGGAAGGTTAGGGCAATTTATCCATATTATTATAAAAAATTGGAGCGCATTTAAACCCTAACTAAATGATAAAAAAATGATAAAAGGGACAAAGTGAAAAAATTCACAGAAGTGCAGATTGTAATTATATGCTATAAAAGGGAAAAAGTATTGCTTCCATAGAACTTGAGTAAGATCCTAAAATCCAAGCTAAATGGCCACTTCCATGAAAAGGATGCAAAAGTTCTAATAATATCAATTATGTAATGAAGGCAAACCTCATCCACATAATTAAAATATCCCATAGTTCCACTGCAAACTAGGAATCATGATGCAAAATCACATACTGATTTGGTATCAACGGAGTTAACTTTAGTTTTGGCTGCACCAGTTGTCCAATAGCAAAGATTCCACCTCCATTCGTACCGTCCAAGCAATGTGCAAACATTTTTTTCACCTTTCCAGCCGATGCTAGTTGTGATATCATGGAAGAATTTGCTTGTCCAAAACCAAGGATGCCATCAAGTGCTTGAGAAGATGAACCTAGCTGCCCAGATTGTCTAGCTCCACACCTATATTGGACCCCAAATATTTATATAAGCAATAGAAGCAGCATTGTAGGTAAACTGTGCTAAACAATGATCATGTTTTCAACACAGATTAGACCCACGCAAGACATTCATTGGGCACTCTACTCAATAAGTGGGCCGAAGATGAGCAAGTATTAAATCATATGGGTAGACACTGGGATTCAAACACAAGACATTCCTGCTCTAACACCATGCTAACAAACATCTCATTTAGAAGCGTAAGTTATTAGAGATGGTGTAACTTAACTATTATATTCTTAGCATAACTCATCCAGCACATGGTCTCAGCATAAGGCAGTAGAAGAAGCTACTGAAAGAAAACTAAAAACCTAATGATGAGTGAGATAATGCAACCTTAAACTGTTTTGTGTGAAACAAGAAAAATGATAGCTAATCCTTCTGCCATAACAATGTTACGACCCATGTACACAATGAGTGATTGGTCAACCATATCCAAATAAGGAGAGAGATTACCTCCATTGCTTGTAACCATTTATCTTTGGTGGAAAATTCACAGTAAAACCTATTTTGAGCAAATCATAAGTCATACTTTTGTTGGTTCATAAGATTGTGATCAGTCCAAAGCCAAAAGCAAATAACCATTTGATGTGAAACACTATGGGTACATGGTGCAGCAGCAATTAGCTTGCCTGAACAAGGCATATCCAATTTGAAAGCCTAAAACAAAACCTATGGCCTCCACACCCCACAAGAAGACTTTTTGGTCTGAAGAGAAGTGCCCTCAACAATTTTAGAGTCTTAGTTTTAGTTATATAGAGTTAATCTAAAACTGGCTGCTTTCCTTTATATTTTCTAATGTTTTGAGAGTCCAGAGTATTTTGGTATTTTCAGAATTGCTAGACATGGGTTGTGGTTTTGGTCTGTTATTCCCTATTTGGGTCAAGTTATGTTAGGAGTCTTAGATATGGTCTATATTCTGTCTGGAATGTCAAGTAGTCAAATTTGACCATTTTCTAATTTTGAGACCTAGTCTTAATTGGAATAGGAGAACTGTATCAACCTAAAAATATGTGTAATTCTTCCATTCAAGGTAGTTAAGTTTTGGAGAAATTGTTATTGTGTTTGTGGATTCTTCTTAGCCCTTGCGAAGACAAGCTTTTCCCTCTCTTATTCATCATTTTCTTATTTGAACTACGAAAAACTACACTATTCCTCGGTTACTGACTGTTCACAGTCCAAGAATAGACCCCTTTTCAACCCCTAACACTAAAACTTAGGCCTAACCCATCCCTACCACTTTTCAGACCCAAAACACAGCCAAATCAAGCCTAAACTAACAAAACAACTTGCCCTACCCTTAGGCCATTTTAATCTGCACTAGAAACTCTTGATTTCAATGCTGTTCAAAGAAATCCAGCCTAATTTCTCTACAAATTCTATGACTCTGGCCTCTTAGAAACAAACCCAATTTCAGCATCTTCCTTGTTAAAAACCTTAAAATTTTTCTTCTACCCCATCAAACCTAACCCTATTAGCTCTTGGCCACCCTAACTCACCAAAAAACAAATTGTAAGCACCTTTATTCCAATTTCCAAACACTATCCAATATTAGTATGTTTGGGAAAGACTCTCTCTCCGCCTAATAAGTTTGATTATAATAGGCCCCAGATGCAAGACAAAGTAATCTAGAACATTATGACATCACCTTACAAGGTTCTCGGTAGAAGATCCAAATCTTTGTGGTCTATTAGAACTTCTTAACCCCCAAAAGGGCTGGTCTGGTCACATACTCGATTGGTAGTGGACCCATACACAAGTGAGATGATATATGGACATGTTGGCACATTTAAAGACGTTTAAGAAAATAAGTTTAGAGAAGTAGATATGATTAGCTGCATATAGGAATGAACACAAGGCACCCTCCAAGTAAAAGTAAGTTTTGTATGAGTTGCTAATAATGCAGCAGAACATTCATACAGATCACAAGCTTGACACTCATGCAAATTCATCAGGAGTTGTTTTGTGGCTATTTGATGTACATAGCAATTCTGTGAGATTGAAGCCAATCACATATGTCTCTGACTTTTTGTGTATAATGTTGAACTACACTCCAAAAGTGAAAAGTGAACTCACCCGAATGCCACGCTACCATTCACGGGTGTGGTTTTAAGGTCTCCAGAAGCTCGATCCAATTGTATATTATCTTTAACAAAGTATCCCACACTTGAGCTCCCATCTCCATAAGTAACACCATATGCACAAAGTGATCCAACCTTACAATCAGGAGGGTTGAATGTTTCAGCACAAAAATCTTGGTCACAAGTAAGCAATGTTCCAGTTGTGGAGCCCTTTGGATCATAAAGTCTCAGTTCTACCTGTTATATAGTAACCACGACAATTACTCATAAAAATAAATAAATAAATAAATAAAAACAACAACAATATATTTTTAAAACATCATATTATTTGGAAACCATTAGAGAGTTGTAACAGAAAATTTGTGATAGAAATACAAATACCACAGTTCTGATCCTAAAATAAAAAGATTCACATCTGAGTAAAAGAAGGGGCATACACGGAGGTCGCTTTTTGTAGGACATTTGACACAGCCAGCACAATTCACCCACATAATATCACTTCCCGTATCTACCTGCACGTAATAGTCCTCTGAAGGAGTCCCAATTCCAATCTTAGTGTAATAGAGCCTAAATCAATCAGCCAAATAATCCAAATAAACCCCAAACTTCAATAGATACATATATACTATGCATATACATATATGTTTCATGCATACATATTTAAATACAATGGCAGCAGCAGCACAAAAATAAAACACAGACAACAACAACAACAAATACAAAGGGGAGGAAAATTCTCTTTTGTTTCTGTTAACTCACCACTTGACCTAGAAGCTTAAGCTATTGGATAAGGGCTCCAACAATGTATATCAAGCTGACATCCTCCCTCACGTACGACCCTGACTTGCATGTCGAGAGGCAAATAGACTAAACATAATAGGTGCACGAACAGAGTGCACAACCGGGGGATCACATGCGTGCTATGAGACTTAAACCCAAGATCTCCTGGAACCAGAACTTTGATATCATGTTAAATCACCACTTGACCTAAAGGTTTAAGCTATTAAATAGGGCCCGAACAATGTATATCAAGCTAAAAGTTTCAAATACATTTAAGAAACATCTGATGTTTTGCATGATTGCAGGCAAATAAAAGAAAAAGAATATTCCACTCAATTGAGCATGATATTATTATTTAGCTTACTCGCATTGAATTTTAACTTTTTTGCTCCTGTAAGGGAAATTGAAGCAATAAGAATGTTATTTTCCAATGTCTGCGTAATTCTCTCTTCCTCTTTGTCCACAAATAACCATGGAAGCATAAAAACGAAATAGCTCCAAAAGAAAAAAACAAAAAGGCTATTAGCTGTAGAAATCAGAGTCAAACAACTGCATAAATAACATCAAAAAGAAACATTAGATACCACTGTAGATATTAATGATAATAACAAGGAAAACCTGTGCTATGCATGGTGGGGAATTTGATAGCATAGAATGAGTCCTAAGATTTTCACTTCTTTTCTCAAGAATAAAGATTTTACCAACTCTATACCCTTAGACGCGCATGATACACATAGCCAACCATAGCACAAAGTAGAAAACTAACAACTCAAAATTCCAATTAAGCTAAGAACTTTGTAAAAATCAGTATACATATATATATATAAAGAGAGAGAGAGAGAGAGAGAGAGAGAGAGAGAGAGAGAGAGAGAGAGAACTAACGCGGTATCAGTAGGGCTACCATTGCCACCCAAAGGGAGGTCGACAGCAGCTAGGCTTCTGCCATGACGGCGGGCATCATGGGCCTTCATTGCAGCCAATGTCCTCTCATGCGCAGCGAATTTGTGCTGCACCTTGAACACAAAATTGGCCCAAGCCAAATTTGTTGAACAACACAGCAACAATCCCAGCACAAACACAACACCCAGCACCACCAAGCTTCCTCTTCTGAGATCCATCATCGTTGTATACACCTGTATAACTATATATGCATATATGTACAGTTCCAAAGAACCAAAACAAGAAGAACAAATCTGTATCTCAATCAAATTTATTTGGGTTTCTATTTCTGGGTTTGAAAAAGAATAGGGTAACATAGGAGGAGATGAAGAATTCGAGGCCGCCTCGGTTGGGTCGGTGCGAGGGTGGCGAAATCCAAATGGGTACGAATTGGAGGATAAAACAAGCCCTTTTACGAAAATAGATTTATGTTAATTAATATATATTAAATAATTATTAAAATTTAAATATTTATCAAATTCTCATTAAGCGTCGTTAGGAGCGACACTTTTATCAAAAGCGTTAATTCTAATGACGCTTCACATTTAATGATATATGAAATTTCAAATTTAGAAATAACGAAAAGAAAAGCGTTATTTTTATTGACGTTTTCACTTATTTCATTAGAATCGTCAATGCGTTTGACGTTTTCTATTGAAAATGAAAACGTCAATGCAAATGACGTTTTCATACCAAGAAATTTTTTTTTTGGTTGTTTCATATTGAACTAACTCCTTCATTACTAACTCCGTGACCAAGACTCCATTTGACGCGCCGTCAACGCCAGTAGTTGTAGTTTGCCCAGACGGTGTTGCATATCGAGTTTCGAGCCAAATGGAAGCTGTTTGTAAGATTTGGCATTCCCGATCCCTGATTCCAAAGTTTTTCAAATCGTTAAGTCTTCGGGAGGAAAAAATGCACTAGCTTATTCACCAGGACTCCGTTTGACACGCCGTTAGCGCCCGCAACTAGAATTTGCCGAGAAGGTGCCGAGTGTCGAGTTTTGTGCCAAACGGAGGCCGTTGGTAAGATTTGGCATCCACGAGGCCCGATTCTAAAATTTTTCAAATCGTTAAGTCTTCGGGAGGAAAAAATACAATAACTCCTTCACCGGAAATTTGTTCGACGCGCCATCAGCACCCGCAGTTGTAATTTGCCGAGACGGTGTTGCGTGTCGAGTTTCGCGCAAAACGAAGACAGTTTGCAAGATTTGGCATCCTCGAATCCCGATTTCAAAGTTTTTCAAATTGTTAAGTCTTCAGGAGGGAAAAATGCACTAACTCCGTGATCGGGACTCCATTTGACGCGCCGTCAGCGCCCGCCGCTGTAGTTTGCCTAGACGGTGCTGCGTGTCGAGTTTCGTGCCAAACAGAGGCCTTTTGCAAGATTTGGCATCCCCGAACCCCAATTTTAAAGTTTTTAAAATCGTTAAGTCTTCGAGAGGAAAAAATAGACTAACTCCTTCACTAGGACTCCATTCGACGCGCTATCACCTCCCCAACTGTTGTTTGCCGAGACGGTGCTGCGTGTCGAGTTTAGGGCCAAACGGAAGACATTTACAAGATTTGGCAACTCCGAACTCCGATTCCAAAGTTTTTCAAATCGTTAAGTCTTTGGGAGGGAAAAATGCACTAACTCCTTCACCGGGACTCCGTTTGACACGCCGTCAGCGCCCGAGATACATCTTTACCTCAAAGAAACCATGTTTCTCTTTCTTTGAGGCTCGAAACCTCCGGCTGCAATCATGCTTGCACCTTACATCCCAAACCTTCTTGCCCGTTTCCACCACCACATACTATTTTCTTTTCTTTACATTGTATATATTTACTGCATACTTCACTGAATCTTTGTCTTTAAAGATCATCCCCTTTTTGAACTCTACGGTGTCCAAGGTTCATACGTTCCCACGACAATAAAGGTCCCGACTAGTTATGGTAGCGTCACCACCCCCTTCCAAGTTTGTGAAGAAAGGGATAGGTGTGTACCATTTGGGTATATCAACCGAGAAAGATGGCAGTTCACCAAATTCAGGCCCCTCATCATCAGATTCATCATCAGCCATTAGTTTAGTGTCAATGTCCTCGTCCACGTCCAGATCAGGACCTGCACTGTTAGGTATGCATCCCTCATCTCCATCATCACCCATATTAACATACTCGTCAACAGGCCGGTAGAACCTGTCAACTGGGGAAGTTGATAGTTGTACTGGGGATAGACGCTCAACCCCTGAACTTGTACCAATGTCGTGTTGCATCTGTGATCCCCCGGCTGCGTATGATGCATACGTTGGATAATACGAAAGTGGGGACATATCGGCATACTATGAAACCCTGCTGTAAGATTCTTGAGTCAACATCCCAGTGAATGAGCCGGGAATGCCACTGTATGCCCCCTGAGTCAACATCCTAGTGAATGAGTTAGGATCATTTTATGCCCTATGACCTGAATACATCGAATCTGACACATTCAACCTACTCGTTATGTTCTCTTTCTCCACGTACAGTTCAATATAATTCAGTGTGGAAAAACACGGCGGGATGTCCAGCATACTATCCAAGGTCATGTCATTATTGATGGGCACTTTCTTATAATAAATAAACCTCTCCCATTGTCTATGAGGATGTCTGCATATCAACTTCAAACGAATGTTTTTCCCTTCATCTACAACTTTAGGTATAATAAACTGTTCTAATCCTTCCAGTGTTATTCTGCGTTGTATAGTGTAAAACCCCTTCACTTCGGTATCATATGAATAACACATCACCTTTATAGTACCTATTCAATCAACCTTATTATAGCTAAACATATAAAAATAGTAGTTAGATAAAGCTTCAGTACAAGTTAGATGAAGTTATATAAAAATACACCGAAACACTATATTTCAAAATAGAATGGGAATGTCCTCATTATTTTCGTCTTTCTTATAATATGGTATCACTATATTTTCAATTTTAACAATTTTTCTATTTTTCTTTTCCTTATCATGTTGCTATAAGTCTTTTATTTACAGTAATCAAGTGTAATTTTTTTACAATAACAAATCTATTTTCGGATTAAAAGTAAAAATAAAATTTTGAGTGCCATTTAAAATTAAAACATGTAGAATTTTTAGTGAAGATAACTGGAAAGTTCCCATCACAAACACATCACTAATTTTATTGTGTGCCTCAATGGCAATGGAGAATTCTGTTCATTTGGTTCCTTTGATTTGCTTTGGTCAATGGAAAATTAAACATTTGAAGTCAATGGTTGATGTTGTTGTAGGTATTCTCTAGTGTTTCATTTCTGATGTTGATCTGCTATAGTTTTTTTTCCTTTTATTTTATTTTTCCAATAGGTGGTACTGTTGTTTTGTCTGCTATGCTACTGATTGAGGACTTGAGATTTTGTGTTGTGTGGTAGATGAAAATTCTGACCCATTAATTTCATGTGCAATCCCCTAAAAGATGTTGACCTGGGAAATTATACTCAATGAATTTCCCCGAACATAAAGTAATAAAACTGAGAAAGAGCTTAGCTCTATATTTTTGTATCAATCAAACATGACATTCATGTATATAGAAAGAGAGACAGGGAGACGAACAACACATTACATATCAACTAATTCAACTATTACAAAGACAGGAATTGCTACACAACAACTAATTCAGGACATTTTCTTTTCTTTTCTTTTCTTTCAAATCAACAACATATACACAATATATATATATATATATATATATAGAAAGAGAGAGAGGGAGACGAACATGTACAAAGAAACGATGGAGGGTTTCATCGTCAGGAGAGCTTCGTCGTCAGGAGAGAGAGAGCAGTGTCGGCCGCGGCATTGTCGAGAGCACTGGTCGATGAAAACCTAATGACACTTTCAAACAAACTCTTGATATATGACCTAAAAGCGTCAACAATATTGACTGTATTTTAAGTGAAAGCGTCAACATGATTAACACTTTTTTTTTTAATAAAAAGCGTCAACATGATTGACGTTTTTAGTTCGTGTTGGCAACGTTTAACGTTGTTCACATTGAAGCTTTTAAAAAGAAACGAAAAACGTTATTTGTATTGACGTTTTCATTTTGTTTACAGAATTTTTTGAAATTCAAATTGAAATCGTCATTAGAATTGATGTCAATCTTATTGACGTTTAACCATTATTTCGTAAATATTTAAAAAGTGACTCTAATTTAATATATATTGAATAAAATAAATAACTTTCAGTAGATGGCCCGATAAAACAAGAGGGAGAAGTCTAAGGTAGGAAGACCTTCACGTCTTGAACGGCAAACTGATAAATTGTTGTTTCATACACACACACACACACACATATATATATATATATATATATATTCAGCGAAAACTACTATGAAAGTAATAATATGTTTGTACGTATGTATCCTCTCTCTCTTGTTTCTGCTCCCGAGTTTTTGCCACATGAGTTTGATGAAAAATATCCGATTTTTACAAAGTTGTTTACTACCAACGGTACCTCTTCCATTTTGAAAAATTATTTAGTGTTTGTAGAGCATGGTATTTACATAATGGTGGGCCTCTTATTTACTAGTGGTGTATTTGACTCACTTAAAAAGTGAGAACTCGTCACTTACATAAGTAAAAATGACTTAATGCTTTAAGCACTGAATAATTTTTTTTTTTCCTTTTCACAACTCTTTATCTTATAGCTTTTTTTATATTTCTCTAACAAATAGTGAACTTGTTTACCTTACATAGGTATTTTTCAACTTAATTTTGTTTTTAAGTGTGAATTCTAACTTATTTAACTAAAGCATGTAAGCATAAATATAGAACACGCTTTTTGAATAGGGCAAGGGTGCTAACCACAGTTTTCAATTTAGAAAATGAGAATTAGTTTGTTTCAAATTAAAAACATTTTCAAAAAACGTGATTGGTGATCACAATTTTTGTTGAGATAGAATGAGAAAGTGAATGTTTGATTGAGACTATCTTTCTATATAACAAAAAAGAGAGAATGATTAAGACACTTCACATTAGCTTAAAAAAAAAAATTCTAATAATTGCACACGAGTAAGAGGGAGAGTTTAATTGAAACAGTATTTTTGCAATATGCGAATATATGCACATATATACTTGTCTTATTCTTCTTGCATTCAATGAAAAATAAAAACCTAAAGTCAAATAGTGTGGATGATAACCACGCTTAGACTTTTTTTTAATTTTTTTTATTTTTGATAAGTAATTTTTTTTTCATAAAATGCCCTCTAAAAGCGTGGTTAGCATTCATGCTTTTTTTAGAAAGCGTATTTTATATCCATGTTGTACATGGCTTAAATAAGTTAAAATCTACATTTGTAGCAAAATTAAGTGAAAAAAATATTGTGTTAGGTAAACAACCCCAAATAGTGTTGATAAACAATTAACACCTTTTGGCTAAGATCAAGTGTAAACAGTTAATCACCACGATGACACTTTTATTCCTGCTTGGATGTGTTGTAGATAAATGCTATATAATCAAAAAATTCATATAAAATTTATCACCAGAATAATGTGGTTGAATGAGAGACATTTAAAAATAAAATACTCATCATAATAGCTCTTAATTATAAAAATATTATTGCATATCATTCTGATAAAATTTTTTGTACAAATTTTTTGAAGAATAGCATTTCCCTTAAAAAAAATATTGATACCATGTTTTACTTTTTCTTTTTGTCTTTTTTAACTTTTTTTATAGGACACATGTAGTGTGTTTTAAATGCAAACTCAGTCAATAAAATAGTGAGTCAGACTCCTAGTACTATTCACGTATGATACACGTACATATATATAAATGAAAAAAACTTTCGTTTTCAATTCAGATCTCAAACTTAATGAAAAATACACATTTTTTTAATTGAATTGTGTAGTACACATATTAAATGTTTTGCGTATTATACTTTTAAAAAAAAACTCGATAAAAAATTAAATATAATTTTAGCATATTATTAATTCTAGACTTAATATATAATTATAATGGTAAAATTATTGACCATTGTACTTATTCGATAATTATATATTCATATTTTTTACGCTCTCGTATTTTTATGCCGAATTTTATTATAGTATTTTTAAAAAAAATTATATTAAACCCGTACGTATTACGTACCGTTCTTCTGTCTTCCCGTATTTTACTATCAATGACTTGGACTTCCATATGCACCCTTGGGGGTGCGTATAGTAAAATTCTTTTAAAATAAAGTCTAAAATACCCTTCTCTCCATTTTTTTGTTTGTTCTTTCTCTAAAAATCCACAACATATTAGCTCTCAAAATTGTCACCACCCGTTTCTTTTTTTTTTTTTTTTTTCTAACCTAGTGTCCAGGCCAACTTTCGTGCATCTCGACTAATTTCGAAACTTGTGCAGTCTTTCACAAACTAGATAATTATCGGGTCAAAGATTCTGAAGATAGCCCCAAAAAGTTGATAATACTTAAGAAGTTTTGAACCTGAGACCTTGGTGGAAACAAACCACCAAGCCCCAAGCCTTCACCACCTACTTCTTGCTCTAAAATTTATTATTCTATGTTTTCTCCTTAATCAAAATCACTGCCATCTCATTTATCCACTTTCCTTGTGAGATATTTTCCTCTTTCTCCTCTTTATTTCTCAACCTACAATTTGTATTGGAGTATTTCATCAAAAGAAGCAAGAAGTAGATATGTCTTTTAAAGTTGTTCTCTTTATTTGCTTTTGAAGGTTATTATGACACTATTTTGTGCACATATTGCATGAAAAACAATAGACCCTTAATTTTGAACCATGGAATTGTATACAATATGCTAGTATCTGAATTGCAATATTTCTTTTAGTGGGATCAAGTGAAATAAATTGATTATGTTAATTTCAATTTATTTTAGTCATGCCAAGATTAACTTCAAAATAATGTAATGTAATCGCAACAAACAAATTGAAACAACAATGTAGTCTCTCGGTCCCTTCGAAGACATATGACCAATCATCAATGCAAGACCAGCACAACCTGTGAGACCCTACATTGCTGAGCAACATGTTTAGCTTAAATACGGTATATGATTTTCTTAATTAAGGAGTTCGATTAGTATGTTTTAATGCGAGCATGTTATATGAGGATTAATTTATTTTAAGCATGATTAATTAGCTTAATTAATAATTAATTAGCTTAATTAATCTCTATACTTAGCTTAATGTTAATGATGATTAATTATTATAAGTGTGTTTAATTAAGCTAATGATGTATATTAGTGGTGTGTGGTTATGGAAGGAGGTGTTAGGTGTGATTGTGTGTAAAAGACACCAAGGTGTATGCATAAGGTGTGTGTATGAGGAGCGTGCTTCATTGCTAGCATATACGTGTGTCTGACATGTGTGTGATAAATGCAACTCATATCTATAGTTGACTTTAAGTTAAGGGAAGAAAGAGAAGAAAGGTGCTTGTGTAGTACCTTGTGTTTGGTGAGAAAGAAAGTAAGAGAAAAGGAGAGAAAAATGAGAGAAGAGAAAGAGAAGAAGGAGGGATTGAAGGGGGAAGTTGCACATCCATTATTTGACGTGAGGAATCTCAAGTTCATGCTTGTTTGCATGCATTTCTATTGATCGTTGCATGTAAAAGACTTACCATGTCTTAGAATTGAGAATTAAAGTCCATGAGGTTGGAATTTAAGATGAAAAGCTAGAATCTTGTATAGTGTTCATATTTTAATGTTTTGAAATCTTGTTTGAGACTTTAGAACTTCATTCTAGGCTTTAGAGGTCTTAGAATTGTGTTGGAGTTACAATGAAGGCCTAAAACCATGTTTTGGAATCACCAATTTCGGACCAAGAGGAGAGAAGGCGCACTAGCGCACTTAGTGGCGCACTCCTCTAGCCAGGGGGCATCAGAGCGCGCCTAGAGGGCGAACTGGCGCACTCCTTTGGCTGGCTTGGGCCAGGTCGGTATGTCCTTTGCGTTGCATTTTACCTTTATATTGTCGCATCGGGAAGGGTTTAATTCTTCTTATTGAGTTTCTAATATGTCATTGATGTATCATTTTTTGTATTTGTACTTCATAAGTCATGAACATGCATTAATTATGCATATGTTTTCTAAGTTTGACGTGGTAGTGTGATAGGTTCAGAAACAGCTAAAGACACTTCAATTCCACCTAAAGAGTGAATCAACCTTACTTTATACAGCGGATTGAGATACGGGTTTAAGATATTCTTACTCTTATCGAATTGAATATTTTATTGTCAATATTGATGTTGGTGTTGGATTATGAGGTGACATTGCATACAATATATTATGTGCATATCTTGCATCACACAGAGAATGTTAAGTCGATGTGGGACTAACTTAAGATTTAGTTGATGTAGGACTAACTTAAAGAGTGTCGATGTGGAACATTCTAAATAACATGTCAACCATGAATTGGGTAATATTATCAAACAACACGCACATATGTGGTAACATCAAACATTGCATCACAAAGAGATATTGCATTATATGAGACATTTTTCATTGATAATGGTGGATTATCTATGGGTGAATGATTTATATTAATCTTACAATCATTCTTTACAAGTTTGATTATCTTAGTGAGTATGTTGACAATAGCTCACACCTACACAGGTTGTTTTGCAGGAAATATGGTAATATCATGTCCACTACTATTGGTGTCGAGTTGATGAGCTGTGAGGAGCTCTTCTTGTTGAGTCATAGATCTTGCATATGTTGTACACTGAATGAGAATCTTTTGGAGTTTGATTACATTATGGTTTTGTAAATATTTGTGAGTTTGGATTAGTAATCTACTTACGGATGTATGGTAATTATGAGATGGTCTGATATATAATGATGTTGTTTATTTCTTATATGATTTTTATCTTTGGAATTGTTATGAGGCATCATTCGCAGATTGATAACATGTGCGATCACATTTACCCTAAATTGGTGTTAATGACACCTGATTTAGAGTAGGCGTGACAGATTATTATTAGAGTTGAAGTTTCAGGCCAAGGTTTAAGACTAAGGCTATGTTATTGAGTTGATGTATGTAGTTGCAGTGGATTACAGGGTGTTGTCAAGTCAGTATAAATTGATAGGAATATTTGGGTCATATAAATTGTGTGTTAACTCTGAGGAGTGGTGGAAGAAGTGTCATCAGCTCCAGTTAGGGGGCAAGGACGTTAGGAATAGGGGGAAATAAATATTCCAGTTGGTGATCAAAATGTGCCAAATGCAGCGGACAGAGTACCTAATGTGTTGGTATAGTATATAGAGTACCAATCAACGAGGCTTACGCCTAGAACTAGTACTTTGCATGAACAACTCATGAAGCTTAATCCACCAGAGTTAACTGGGGTAATAGATCCATTGGTAGTAGAAAAATGGTTAAAGAAATTAGAAGCAATTTTTGAGGTAATGGTTGTGACTAACGAACAAAAATTGTTATTGGATGCATTTATGCTTGGAGAGGAAGCTATGAATTGGTGGGAAGCTGTTAGGCGAATGTTGGACTCTCGGGTAGCTAGGGTACCTATCACTTGGCAGTAATTTGAGAAGGCATTCAATGAACAATAGTTTCCTTTCATCCACAGATATTTGAAGGAACATGAGTTTATTTCTCCAAGGCAAGGAAAGATGATAGTATCTGAATATGAAGAGTAGTTCACAGCATTATCTCAGTTTGCACCTGATCTGATATATACTAAGGAAGCTAAGTGCAGGAGATTTCAACAGGGATTGGAATTGAGTATTCGATCTCGAGTTTTAGCTTTTGAAATGACAAGGTATGCAGATTTAGTAAACAAAGCAAAAATAGTGAAACAAGATGTGAAAGAATTATCTGGTAGAAAGGAGCAATTTAAAAATGGAAGGTTTGAAGCAGTGGGTGAAAATTTAAGACAAAAACCATCAGAATCTGTAGTGACTAGTGGACAGGGTCGAGCATAGCTCAATTAAAGATCAAGAAGTTCAAGATCGGGAAGTCCAGGAGGTCAGGGACCTTGGAGACCTCCACAGTAAGACATTCCAATTCTAGATTTTCTAGTGACAAAAGTAGAGGAATTATTTGGTACAGATGTGGAACAACGGGATATGTGGTGAGAGACTGTCCAGTACGGAGTGATAGATGTTATCAATGTGGATAGTCGGGGCATATAGCTAAGAATTGTACATAGAGTTCTACAACGGAATCTTCTGTAGATAGTGCTGCTAGTGGTGGGAGAGGAGCATCTGGGAGCACTTAACAGGGGCGAGGGACTACTTCTGAACCACGAACCTAAGCTCGAGTGTATGCCATGACTCATAAGGATGCTCAGGCAACTCCTACAATGGTGACAAGTACAATGTCTGTGGTTGGTAGAGATGCCTATGTATTGTTAGACCTTGGATCTACTCATTCATTCGTATCTATTGCATTTAGTGTGCATCTAGATAGGCCACGTACTTTAATGGCACATCATTTACTTCTATCAATACTAGTGGGAGATTTAGTACGAATAGATGCGGTGTATAAGAAATGTGTACTGAAAATTGGGGAACAGGAGTTGATGGTGGACTTGATTCCTTTGGTAACCCATGATTTTGATATGATATTGGGTATGGATTAGTTGTCATCTTATCATGCTTCGATAGATTACTTTAAAAAAGAAGTGGTCTTCCGAATGCCTAATGAAACAGAGTTCAGATTTCAAGGATAGCAATGTGAGGGGTATATAGCTCATGTGATTGATACTACCAAATTAAAATTGAAGTTGTCAAATATTTTAGCAGCGTGAGACTTTGTGAATGTGTTTCCAAATGAACTTTCAGCAATTGTACCTGACATGGAAGTGGAGTTCTTATTGAATTATTGCTAGGAACTACTCCAATTTCTATTACTCATAGAATGACTCCACCAGAATTGAAAGAGTTGAAGATTCAGTTGTAAGACTTACTAGAACGGGGGTTTATACAACTAAGTGTGTCACCATGGGGAGCTCATGTGTTATTTGTGAAAAAGAGAGATGGAACAATAAAACTTTGTATAGAGTACCAGCAGTTGAATCAAGTTACAATAAATAGTAAGTATCATTTGCTGCGTATTGATGATTTATTTAATCAGTTGCTAGGGGCTAAAGCATTTTCAAAGATTGATTTGAGATTAGGCTATCATCAACTGAAGGTGAAGGATAGTGAAGTTTTGAAGACTGCTTTCCGTACTCGGTATGGGCACTACGAGTTTCTGGTGATGCCTTTTGAGTAACCAATACTCTAGCTATTTTTATGAACTTGATAAATCGGGTATTTAAGCCTTTCCACGATTCTTTTGTAATTGTGTTTATAGATGACATAGTGGTATATTCACATAATAAGGAGGAGCATAAAGAACATTTGAGACTTATATTACAAACATTGCAAGAACGACAAGAGTATGCCAAATTCAGTAAATGTGAGTTTTGGCTTGATAAAGTAGTATTTTTGGGGCATGTGATATTTGATGAAGGAATTTGTGTAAACCAAAGAAGATTGAAGCTGTAATCAATTGGGAACAACCAAAGATTGTGTCTGATGTTAGAAGTTTCTTGGGATTAGTTGGATATTATAGAAGATTTATTCAGGGATTTTCATTCATTGCTATACCATTGACTAGACTGACACGAAAAGATGTTAGGTTTGAATGGACTGATGATTGTGAGCGCAATTTTCAAAAATTGAAGGGTGATTTTATGATACATAGTGATGCATCACATCAGGGCCTTAGTTGTGTATTAATACAAAGAGTTAGAGTTGTTGCTGTCGTGCCCCGGTTTTTAACCACCAAGCCCTACTTGCGGTGCTCTCTCGTTAGAACTCATCCTCTTAGAAGGATTAGTGCGACTAGGTTTGAACTTGAAAACTTGATTTGATTTAAGGATTTTTTGAAAAAAATAGAAGTCGCCACTTAACATGGTTAAAGATGTGTTAGGTCACTTAAAACTAAGTGTAATCCGAAGACTAAACTTAGATTTTTCGAAAAGGTTTTAAAAATGTCCTTTTTAAGAAGGTTTTTAAAAAAGAGGTCTTAATAACATTTTGAAAACCCTTTTGAAAATGTGACTCCGATTTTGGTCTTCGAAATAGAAATCTATGGTCTGGGGGTTAGTTAGGTGTAGGGAAGATATACTAAGATCATCACCCTATCCCACCCTTTTGGTACCTACATGTCTAATCACCCATAATTCACTAACTTGAATAACTGGTTACTATTGTCCAGTTAATATTCACTTTAGAATTTTAAAAATGGGGTTTGGTCATCACTTTTTGGATGAATGATGCATGATACAGGTTTTGAGAAATATGTTTGAAAATATAAAAGTTTTGAAGGGATTTGAAATAGAAATCTTGAATTGATAGAAATTTTTGAAAAGGGAACTTGCGTTGAAATAAAGGTTATGACTGCACCATTTTAGGTTGCCTACGTATCTCATTTTGCGAGTATCAAGTTATTCGTAGTTCAGGCGAGGGCTCAATAGAAAAGTGGCACATTGGGGCCTTTGAAATGCTTTGAAGGCACACTGAGGTCTTTGGAAAGGTTTAAATATGTTTTGAGGTCTTTGGAAAAGGAGAACTTAAGAGTTTTAGAAAAATGCCTTTGAAACAGGACTTGAGATTTTTGAAGTGTTTTTGAAATTGGATTTGAAGACGATTTTGGATGTTTTCGAAATTGACTCAAGGGAGTTTTGAAATGCTTTTGAAACAACTCAAGGAAGCTATGGAAAAGCTTTGGAATAACTCAAGAGAGTTTTGAAAATGTTTTGAAGTCTTGTTTTGAAAATTTTGGAGGTAGAGTTTGGGTTGAAAATGCTCTTGTGAACTTATCTTCAAAAAGCTTTTTTAAAGTAGTTTTTGAATACCTTATGAAAGACATGTTTAATATTTCACCACCTTTGAGAGGTTAGTCATTAAAAAACTAAACTCCTTTAGGACTATGAGTTTTGAAAACAAATTTTGAAAAGGGGGCTAGAGACTTTTCATTGGTTTTTAAAACTTTAAGGTTATAGAACCCTTCTTGAATGTCTCACTTACACTTGAACAAATCCTAACCATAGAAGGATTATGGATGCTTCAAGAATGTGATGTTTGAAGATCATTTTTGAAAAGAGCTTTTGAAAAGTGTGATGTGTCTAGCCATTTTAGTTGAGACAAGTTTAAGAAAACTTCTTGAAAGTATTTTTTTTTTTTTTGAAGATCGAGTGTAGGATGTTTTGGGAAGTATATTATAAAAATGGTTTTGGGTTGAAAGGTTGTTTAAAAAAGGGCCTTTGGATTGGAATCTTGAAGCCTACTAACCTTAGTTGGGTTGACCTGGGGTTAACTAACGCGGACTAGGTTAGATTAGGGTTAAGGTGACCTAATGTTAACTAACTTAGGTTAGGTTAACCTAGGGTTTAGGTGACCTAGGGTTAAATAACTAAGGTTAGGTTAACCTAGGGTTAATTAACTAAGGTAACTTAGAGTTAACTAACTAAAGTTAGGTTAACTAACTTGGGTTAGGGTAACCTAGGGTTTGGTTGACTTATGGTCAACTAACTAAAGTTAGATTAACCTAAGGTTTGGTTGACCTAGGGTCAAGTTAACCTAGGGTTGAAGGGTGGTTTTAAACTAGGGTTTGGACCTAGTGGGTTTGGAAAGGTGGTTTTGAACTAGGGTTTTGACTTAGTGGTTTTGGAAAGATGATTTTATGCATGAAATTTGAAAGTGGGTTTTGAAAACCATTTTGTGAAAACCACTCAAATCAGTGTTGGGGTCCTATGATTGATATTTGGAAATCACTCAAGAGAGGGTTGCCTTGGAACCATTTCACCCACTAACTCAAGAAAGCAAAATTTGTGAAAATCAACATTGAATAGATAGCTTTGAAGACTTGAAAATTAAATAGAATGATCCTTTGACAATTGGTTTTGGAAGCAGGTTTTGGAAAACCACTTTTAAGAAGTTCAAGACCACTCTAAAAAATAAGGGTTCATATGGTTGATTTGAAGGAAATCACTCCAAAGAGGACTCCATGGGACCATTCCAACCACAATATTTAAGAGAGCAAAACTTTTAAAAATCAAGATGAAAATAATGGTTTAGGAAAATCATTTTTATGTAAATTAAAGAGAGTGAAATTTTGAGAACCCCTTTTAAAGGGGGGTTGTTTTGAAAACTATTTTTTGGGTTGTAGAAGCCAATTCTAATGAACTAAGGTTCATATGGTCAAGATAATGGAAAAACTACTTAAGAGAGGGTTCCAAGGGACCATTTCAACTACAAGGTTCAAGAGAGTGAATTCTACAAAAATCAATATAGAATAGAAGAGTTTGAAAATCAATTTTATGTATCATGAAATACAAAGAAATACAAGCATGCAAAATGAGGTTAAGGGGCATAAAAGGGGGTTTTCTAAGATGTGAAAATGGACTTAGGTTTCAAGGAACCAACTCTTAGAAACATTTTTAAGAAAACACTTGGATATAGAATTTGAATAAATCATAGAAATGGAGATAGTAAGAATTTTTACAAAATGATGATGGACATGCAAGTGAGCCCAAGCATGCAATACATGAACATGGTTACCATACGTAAAGGGGTCATGAATTCATACAAGGCTATTGATGAGAATGCAAATTTCATATTTTTCTCCCTTAATGTTTAGTCTTTTATACTCAGTTGGTGCCTAAAGATATTCATTATTTTTATATGTTGATTTAGGGTGCTATGGAACGCTAAGGAAGAGGATCCTAACTTAAAAGGGATGAATTCGTGCTAAATTGAAAGTAGCGTTCGAAGAGCGTTCGAACGGTCCAAGAGGCATTCGAACAGTTGCATATGCGTTCAAACGGTACGTCAAACGGATTCACGTCAAATTCAGGTTCGAAGAGCGTTCGAAATATACAGAGAGTAATTTTTCCGTTCGAAGTGCATTCGACGCACCGTTCGAATGGTGGTCTGATGCGCTCGAACGGTAGTAAGGGCGTTCAAACGGTTATGTGCACCTGTAGATTTTCAAAAGCCTATAAAAGCTGGGACTATTTTGTTTTTAGGGTTGGCGTTTTTCATATTATTCTAGCTTATTCTTTGAGTTTTTTTCATGGTCCTACGTGGCTAAACTTTGAATCTTGGTTGAAGGAAATAGAAGCCTCGGAATTAAAGATAAACTGTGAGATTTAATTTGTTTTCATTATTCGATTTATGCTTTGAGTATCATATGTACTTTTGTACCTATTTTCATGATTGTCTTGTTTAATCACTAGGAGGCCTACTAGTTTATTATTCGATGCAATCTACTGCTAGATTAGACATCAAATCCGTAATTATTTGATTCCTCTGAGTTGCGAAGCAACTGAGATTTAATGAATTGCTACGTCAGGAATTATTAGATCTTGGGAAGGATGTTCGAATAAATTAAATGCAACCGCTTGTGATTGTGTTATTTAGTTTCATCGGTCTCTCTAATTCTTAAGGCTGCTACTATATTAAACCTAGAGTACTTATCCTGGGTTGTTTAATAGTTAGGGTTAATGAGATCGCTTGTTTTCTAATTAACTACGACTAAGGAGAGATAGGAAAATACTTCCGACGGTGAATATTCAATGTGTGAATTGATATGCTTGCATCAATGATCAGTTATAAAATTCTGATGGTGGATGTTGACCTAGACCAAGGATTGTTCTTTTGATTGATTTCGACACTTTAATCTGAGTTGTTTCTTAGTTATAATTAAAATATTTTTCAATATATCCAAAATCCCTCAATCTTTGTTCACATAGCATAAAACTAGACTACACACTCTCCGTGAGAACAATCCTTACTCGCATTACTACATATTTATTTTTGGGGTATAGGTTTTATTTTTGGGTGTCGACAACAGCACACCAAAATTTGGCGTCGTTGCTGGGGAGTGATTCTAGTTAATTTTTGTGCTTCTTGTAATCTTTATTTCATCTAAAAATTTTTTTATTTTAATTATTTTCATTATTCTAGATTTTTTTTTCATGAATTGTTTTTTAGGATTGGTTGGAGTTTCATTGAGTGTTTATGATTGTAACTCGATCTTACAATCAAAGTGAATTGCAGTGCGATCTAGAAATAGAGAGAACCTTGCACAGGTCAATAAGGGAAGCTCGGAGAAATTCTATAGAGAATGATCCAACTCTTGATTCTCTATTTGCTAGCGATTCTGATTTTGGAGAGGAGGAAGTCATGGCTGGAAATCAAACTTTGAAAGAGCTTGCTGCCCCTGATCTGAATCAACAACCCTTATGCATAACATTCTCTACTTTAAATGTTACTACTACTTTTGAATTAAAATCTGGACTAATATATCTCTTGCCCACCTTTCATGGTTTTTTAGGTGAAGATACTCATAAGCATCTAAAGGAGTTTCATGTAGTATGGGCAAGTATGAAACCCACGGGCGTGACTGAAGAGCAAATTAAATTAAGAGCCTTTCTGTTTTCTTTGAAGGATTCAGCTAAGGATTGACTCTATTATCTACCTTTCGGAAGTATTACCACATGGAACGAGATGAAAAGATTGTTTTTGGAGAAATATTTCCTAGCTTCAAGGGTGGCCAACATTTGAAAAAAAAATTTGTGGTGTAAGGCAGCACAACGGAGAGTCCTAACACGAATACTGGGAACATTTCAAGAAATTATGTGCAAGCTACCTCCATCATCAAATTAGTGAGCAACTTCTTATTTAATATTTCTATGAAGGCCTATTGTCCACTGATAGGAGCATGATTGATGCTGCTAGTAGAGGAGCTTTGGTGGATAAAACTCCCGATGCCGCGAGAAATCTGATTGCAAATATGGTAGCCAATTCTCAACAATTTGGCACTAGACTTGACCATTCACCTAAGCATGTCAATGAGATAAATATTTCCTCTATTGAACAAAAAATTACGAGTCTAACTTCTCTTGTTCGTTAAATGACTGTAGGTAATATGTAAATGGCGAAAGCTTGTGAGATTTGTTCAGTAGTAGGGCATTGTCGCACCCCGGTTTTTGGGTGTCCAAGGTCCTTTCCGTTCGGAGACCTTAAAGTATGGAACTCTGTCATTAGAACTCGTCCCCCTAGAAGAACAAGTGCGACTAGGTTTGGAAATTGATTTGACTAAGGGCTTTTTTAAAAAAATAGGAGTCGCCACCTAACTTGATAAAGGTGAGTCAGGGCACCTAAAACTAAGCGTTAATTCGAAGGTTAAGTTTAAAGTTTTTGAAAAGGTTTTTTGAAAACTTCCTCAAGAGAGAGTTTTTAAGAAAATAGGTTGTTTGGCAACCTTTTGAAATGTTTAAGCCCTTTTTGAAAATAACTCCATTTTGGTCTTTCGAAAGCAGAAATCTAAGGTTCGGGGGTTGGTTACGTGTAGGGAAGATATCCTAAGATCATCACCTACCCCGTCCTTTCGGTACCTACATGTCTAATCACCCTTGGTTCACTCATTACGATAACCGGTTACCATTGCCCACTTAATATCCACCTTGGAACTTTGAAAAAGAGATTTAGTCATCACTTGTTGGATGAATGATGCATGATGCAAGTTTTGGAAGAAGTTTGAAAACAATGGAGGTTTTGAAAGAGTTTAGAATAGAAACTTTGAATTGATTGGAATTTTTTTAAAAAAGAGATTGGCGTTGAAATAAAAGTTATGACCGCACCATTTTAGGTTGCCTACGTATCTCATTTGGTGAGAATCAGGTCATTCGTAGTTCGAGCAAGAGCCCGATGGAAAATAGGCGTATTAGGGCCTTTGGAAGGTTTGAAGACACATTGAGGTCTTTGAAAAAGTTTAAGACACTTTGAGGTCTTTGGAAGTTGAAGACTCCTTGTGGTCCTGAAAGTTTTGACTTGAAATTGGATGGTGGTGTGTTTTGAAAATGCTTTTGGATCAATTTGATAGAATTTTGAAAAATGTTTTTGGATAACTCAAGAGAGTTTGAGAATGTTTTTGAAATTTTGTTTTGAAAACCTTGGAGGTATGATTTTGGAATGTTTTGATGAATTAATTTTTGAAAGTGGTGTTTGGAATCCTAATATGGACAACCTTAGGGGTTGTTCTTATTTTGTTACTTGTCCTTAGAATTCTTAACCATGAGAGGGCTAGGGACACCTTAGGTTTGTGACCTTTTGAAAGTATTTTTTTGGAAATGCCTTAGAGCGTAGGAACATTAGAAGAGGGTATGGAGTTGGGTTTTTGAAATCAAGGGAATAGGAGGTTTCGGAAAATATGCTATGAGAATAATTTGAAAATTTTGAATGATCATTTAGAAAAGGGTCCAAGAGTTAGAACCTTGAAGTGTACTAACCTAGGTTGAGTTTGCCTAGGCTTAGGGGTAACCTAAAGTTAACTAACTAGGGTTAGGTCAACCTAGGGTTAGGAGGACCTATGGTTAACTAACTCGGGTTAGGTTAACCTAAGGTTAAGATGACTTAGGGTTAACTAACTAGGGTAGGGTTAACCTAAAGTGAGTGAACTAGGGTCAAGTTAATCTAGGGTTGATCAACTAGGGTCAAGTTAACCTAGGGTTGGACAACTAGGGTCAAGTTAACCTAAGGTTAGGCAACTAGGGTCAAGTTAACGTAGGGTTAGGTAACTAGGGTCAAGTTAACCTAGGGTTGGATTGGAAGATGGTTTTGAAGTGTGGTTTGGTGTATTTTTGGAAAGAGTTTTGAAAACACAACATGATATGCAATGGACTTTGGTTGGTAATCTTTATGAAGATCATTTCCATGAAAATTTTGACTCTAGCCAATAATATAATTTATATGGTTGGTGATTGGAGACCATTCCAAGGATGGTTTCCTTATGGCTATTATAACCAATATCTTGACAAGAGTATAAGGGGTCAAAATTTAACATAATGATAGTGATTTTTGCAAAGATGGTGAGAGTGCATTTTTGAAACCATTTTTGGAGAAGGATTTTAAAAACCAATTTTCAAGGGAATCATTCCATCAAGAGAGGGTTCATATGGCTAATAAATGGGAGACCACTCAAGAGAGGGTTCCATGGGGCCATTCCGACCACTAAACTTAAGAGAATAGAAACCATAGAATTCAAAGAGTTTGAACATCATTCTTAGGCAAGCAAAAAGAGGAAAGGGAACCATTCTAACAATTTAGGATTCCTATGGCCAATATAAAGGGAGACCACTCAAGAGAGGGTTCCATGGGGCCATTTTTAACCACTAAATTGGAGAGAATGGAAACCTTAAATATTAGAGAGTTTGAAAGAAATTTTCATGCAAGTTGAAATACAATGATGCAAAAGTATGAATTAGGGGGTTGAGAGGGACCTTTTAAGGCATGACTCCTAAGGTCTCATCCTGGACTTCAAGGGGCCAACTCTTGGAATAATTTTTGAAGGACATGTAGAACTTGGAAATGTCATGAAATTAAGAGCAATGTAAGCATTGTGGGATATGGCAATAAACATAAAATGAAGCCAAGCATACAAGACATGATCAAAATAATAATATGCAACGGGTTATGATCCACATACAAGGCTTTTAGGCTTCACCATACAAACAAGGGGCTCTTAGGCCATACCATCTTAAAGTAGGCTAGTGAGAGGTCCCCCTACACGGTGGCTCTCACTTGCTTTCCTCTAGGCATGATCTAGGAACCCTCTTGGCTCAAGCATGCAAGAAAGGGGGGTTGAAGATGAGGATTAAAATAGAGAATAGTCTAAGTAGGCTAGGAGGGAGAAGAGAAGAGTGGGGGAGAGCACAAATGTAAAAGGAATACCACCTTTTGTCTTTAACACTCTTGTAGTCTTCAATGGATGTTTTGATTGGAGCTTGAGTGACTTCAAGAAGGCTTGAGAGGCTTGAGTGGAGTGTATAAGTGTGTATGAGGCTTTGTATGTGGAGTGTATAGGCTTAGGAGGGGTAGAACCTAGCCTAAGTGTTGGAGGGGAGGAATATATGTAGAGATTCGAGTTTCTGGAGTGATTTCAGTAGAGTTTTATATCAATTTCAGACCTGGAATATGCAAGGGGGGAGACCTCTATTTATAGGCAATCTGGAACAGACCATGCGCATGTGCTACATCCGCCTGGCCAAATTTTGGCTGTGCGTATATAGGACATGCGCAGGTGCTGTTCTATTGCCAGAATAACACGTGGCACCCTGTGTACTGGTTAAATCTCGACTGTTGATCGAAAGTCGGTCGATCTGATCAAAATTTGAGTGCATGTAGCATACGCTCCACCACCGGTAAGGTTCGTCTAAACTTTGCCTCGATAATTGAGTCAATCGAGAAGGTTCCGGGGGAACCGGTTGCACTCGGGATGTTCTCCTAGTGCTTTCGACGAGCTTTCATGTTTTTAAAAAGTTTAAATTATGTTTGGAGGTGGGTGATATCGTCTTGGGAAGCGTGCCAAAAAGGACACTTTCGTGGAGTGTCTGTGATACGCTCCGTGGGTGTTTGAAAGTGACTGTTTTTGTTTCGTGCGATCGAGGCCTTCGAGAAGCGATCTATTCGATCAGACCGTACCGATGGAAAGTACTCTGCAAATACTTTATGAAATTCTCAAATTTACGCATTTCTCAAGTCGTTTGATGGTGCGTTTTGATTAGGGAATGGAGAAAAAGTTAACCTTGGCAGAGTGTTTGTGAGACGCTTCAAGGGTTGCTGAAAGTTATAGTTTTCGCACCGTACGATGGAGGGCTTTGGGAAGTGATCCATTCGATTGAACCGTATCGATGGAAAGATTTATGGGCGAGCTTTCGAGAATTCTTTGATTTACGCATTTCTCAAGTCGGTTGACGGTGCAATATAATCAGGGAATCAGGAAAAAAGACAATTTAGGCGGAGCGTCTGCGAGACGCTGCAGGAAACTTTTATCGAGTCATGTGAGCTTAGTGTTGTAGAGTGTTCCTTGGGTTAAACAAAGGTGTGCGGTGAAATCCTTTACTCGAAACCCTAAGGCCGGTGCTGTTTCGGGGCGTTTTTGGCTCCGAGGGGCAAAACGGTCATTTTGATCGGAGTTGGCTGGAAATGGTCAGGAATGGTTTGGTATATTGTGTTAGGCATGTAGGGTTGTTCAGGGATGGTTTTGAGAGAGTCTGTCGCCGTTCAGCGGGGTTCGTGTCATGCTGAGTTGTTCAGGGGCAAAATGGTCATTTTGATCAGAGTGAGTTGGACTAGGACCGGATTTGGACCAAATGGCGTGTGGGGGACTCCTGATGGTTTGACAACATTGTGGAAGGATGGACTTATCGTTTTGAGAGATTTTGAACTTTCTCAAAACGTGCCTGGAGGCCCAAAAGGGCAGGTTCGGTCGTTTTTCACCGAGTCGGGCTAGCAGGCGCCAGTGTTGACCTAGGTGTTGATTCTCGAGACCGCCCGGTCTTGGAAAACTACCTGTGCAGTGTTGGTCTCTAAGAACGCCTGGTCTTAGAGAGCTACCTGTAGGGTGGTGTTGGTTCCTGAGAACGCCCGGTCTCAGAAAGCTACCTGGAAAGGTGGTGTTGGTTTCCGATAATGCCTGGTCCCGGAGAACTACCGAATGACGGACATTCTATATTGGCGGGCTAGCAAGCACCAGAAGTGAACCCTCTGGAATCTTTGATGAGGTGTTGGTCCCCGAGATCGCCCGATCCCGGGGAGCTACCTGGATGGCGTTGGTTTCCGGGACCGCCTGGTCCGGAAAACTGCCTGGAATAATGGTGCTTAAGGCTCCAGTGGATCCTTGTGGACTCGAGAAGTGACCAGTTGACTGGATTGGATATTGAAAGGCTCGTCTTGAGCCTGCATGTGTTGTGATGTTGGGAACTGAATTCGGTTGGGCCGGAGATTTCCGAGCGGGCAAAAATGGGGTGCTTACAGGCATCCAACCGATATGTGTCCAACTCTTCAAGAGAAGCCCATTGAGCAAGTGAATGCGGCAAGTGGTTTTTCTGGACAACCATAAAAAACGTATGATCCTTATTCGAGCACGTATAACTCAGGATGGAGGGAGTATCCCAATCTTAGCTATGGAAATCCACAAGTAAATCTGTCCGTGACTCAAAACCGCCCAAGTTACTAGCAATATAAGCAACCATACCCCCCTAGATAACAACCAGGCCAAACTTCTAATTCTGGTATGTCTTTAGAAGATGTTGTTAAGTCTCTTGCCACTAACACTTTGCAATTTCAACAGGAGATGAAACAATTTCAACAAGAGGCGAGGGCTAGTATTCAAAGTCTGGACAATTAGATGAGCCAGATGGTAACCGCAATTAGTCGACTAAAAGCCCAAAGTTCGGGGAAATTACCCTCTCAAACGGTAGCAAATCCAAGAGAAAATGTAAGTGCAATCATCTTGAGAAGTGGTAAAGAGGTTAAGATTCCAATAAAGGCAGCCCTTACATCGTCGAACCAAGAAAAGGAGAAAAATGTCATAGCAGATGGGAACGTTTCCAATGACGATGACGTACCTAAGCATAAGTTTTCGCCTTTTTCTGATTATAAACCTATACCTCCCTTTACTCAGGCTTTTGCAAAATCTAGAAAAGATGAGCAAAATAAAGATTTATATGAGACCTTTCGTAGATGCCAGGTAAATATTCCACTTTTAGATGCTATTAAACAAGTACCTCGTTATGCTAAATTCCTTAAAGAATTTTGTATAATTAAGAGGAAACAGAAACTTAAGGGATGTAAGAATGTGAGAGCAGGGGAGAATGTTTCTACAGTTATTCAAAGAAAACTCCCTGCGAAGTGCAAGGATCCAGGTATGTTTACTATCCCTTATATGATAGGTAACACTAGATTTGAGAAGGCCATGATAGATTTAGGAGCTTCTATAAATGTCATGCCATATTCTATATATGCTTCTTTGAAACTTGGACCTTTGAATAAAACTGGTGTTGTGATTCAATTGGTAGATAGATCTAATGCTTATCCTAAGGGTGTAGTTGAGGATGTTCATGTACAAGTTAATGATCTGGTTTTCCCTGCTAATTTTTATATGCTTGATATGAAAAATGGTGACCAAAACGCCCCTATTTTGTTAGGAAGACCATTCTTAAAGACATCTAAGATTAAGATGGACGTTCATAGTGGCACACTGACTATGGAATTTGATGGTGAAATCATTAAGTTTAATATTTATGATGCCATGAAATACTCTTGTGATGATAATCCTGTTTATTCTATTGATGTGATTGATTCTTTAGCACGGGAAGTTTTTGAACTTGATGGAAAAAATGTATTGGAAGTCACCATTAGTAAACATCTTGAGGAAGAGAATGAAGAGTTAGCCTTGAGTACTGATTTGCAAGAAACTGTCGCAGTATTGAATGATTTTATGAACTTACAGTAGTCAGGTAACATTCCTTATGTGGTATTACCAGTTTCTAACGAGAGGCCTTTACCCTTTGTTTTGCAGGCCCCTATTCCAGATTTGAAGCCTCTTCGCAGTCACCTCAAATACGTATTCCTTGGAAACGGAGAAATATTATCAGTGATCATCTCTAGTAAACTTTGTGTGTTGCAAGGAGAAAAACTTGTGCAGGTCCTAAAGGAGCATAAGACGGCTATTGGGTGGACAATTGCGAATATTAAAGGAATTAGCCCGTTTACATGCATGTATCGTATCTTACTTGAAGAGGGAGCAAAATCTTCCCATAAACTGTAAAGAAGATTGAACCCACCCATGATGGATGTAGTGAAGAAGGAGATCCTTACACTTCTTGAAGTTGGAATGATTTATCCGATTTCAAATAGCAATTGGGTTAGCTCGGTTCAAGTGGTTCCTTAAAAGACTAGAATAACTGTTATGAAAAATTAAAATGATGAGCTAGTTCCTACCCGTGTTCAAAATGGGTGGCAGGTTTGTATAGATTATAGAAAATTAAATGCTGTAACCCGCAAGGACCATTTCCTTTTACCTTTTATTGATCAAATGCTTGAAAGGTTAGCCGGTCATTCTTACTATTGTTTCCTTGATGGTTTTTTCAGTTATTGTTACATTGCAATTGTGCCAAAGGATCAAGAAAAGACAACTTTTACATGCCCATTTAGGACTTTTGCATATCGTTGCATGCCCTTCGGCCTTTGCAATACCCCCGCCACTTTCCAAAGGTGTATGGTTAGCATATTTTCAGATTATATTGAGTATATCATAGAAGTTTTTATGGATGATTTCACAGTTTATGGAGATTCCTTTAATGATTGTTTGCATAATCTTACACTTGTTCTTCAAAGATGCATGGAAACTAACTTCATGTTAAACTCTGAAAAATGTCATTTTATGGTTAAACAAGGTGTAGTTTTAGGTAGCGTTGTTTCATCTAGGGGAATTGAGGTAGACAAAGCTAAAGTTAACATTATTCAATCTTTACCTTATCCCACTAGTGTGGGGGAAGTTCGTTCTTTTCTTGGACATGCAGGTTTTTATTGAAGATTTATCAAGGACTTCTCCAAAATAGCATCACCACTATGCAAATTGCTACAAAAGGATGTGGCTTTTGAGTTCGACGAGGCGTGTAAAAAGGTGTTTGATAAACTGAAGGAATTATTGACTTCTACCCCAGTTATCCAACCTCCTAACTGGAACATTTCTTTTAAGATAATGTACGACACAAGTGACTATGCAGTAGGCGCTGTCTTGGGTCAAAGAATTGAAAAAGCATCTCATGCCATTTATTATGCTTCCAAAACTTTTAATGATGCCAATATAAATTATACTATGATTGAAAAAGAACTTTTAGCTGTTGTCTTTGCTTTAGAAAAGTTTTGATCTTATTTACTTGGCACTAAAGTTATTGTTTACTCTGATCATGCAGTTCTTCGTTATTTGATGACAAAGAAAGAGGCAAAACCAAGATTAATTAGATGGATACTTTTCTTGAGTGAATTTGATTTGGAGATCAAAGACAAAAGAGGGACAGAAAATTGTGTTGCCGATCATTAGTCGTTTAGCTCATGTGGAGGATGAACTTCATTTGCAGGAAACATTCCTTGACGAGCAATTATTCTCTGTGAGTGTGACATTACCTTGGTATGCAAATATTGTAAATTATTTGGTTACTAACATACTACCTACTGAATTGTCTAAGGCTCAAAGAGATAAGATGAAGAGTGATGCCAAATACTATATGTGGGATGACCCATACTTATGGAAGCATTGTGTAGATCAAGTGATCAGAAGGTGTGTTCCTGAAAATGAAATCATTTCTATTCTAACATTTTGTCATTCCTGTGCTTGTAGAGGTCACTTTGGAGCTAAGAGAACAACGAGAAAAGTGCTAGAATGTGGTTTCTATTGGCCATCTCTATTTTGAGATTCATATTCTTTTTGTAAATCATGCGATCTTGGTTAAAAGATAGGTAATATATCCCAAAGGAATGAGATGCCACAAACTCCTATACTATTTTGTGAAATTTTTGATGCTTAGGGCATCGATTTCATGGGACAGTTCCCTGTATCTTTCGGTTATGTTTATATTTTGCTTGCTGTTGATTATGTCTTGAAATGGGTGGAAGCTAAAGCCACCAAGACTGATGATTCTAAAGTTGTTATATATTTTATCAAGTCTAACATATTCTCCAGGTTTGGAATTCCAAGAGCTCCAATAAGTGATCGAGGCACTCACTTTTGCAATCGAACTGTGGCGACTTTATTGAGAAAGTACCATGTGACGCACAAGGTGTCAACTTCATATCATCCACAAACTAGTGGACAAGCGGAAGTATCAAATCTAGAGATCAAGTCCATCATTGAAAAGACAGTCAATCCAAGTAGAAAAGACTGGAGTTTGCGCTTGGATGATACTTTGTGGGCATATAGGACTGCATATAAAACGCCTATTAGTATGTCACCTTATCGATTGGTATTTGGGAAGCTGTGCCACCTTCCAATTGAGATAGAACACAAAGCTTATTGGGCTATTAAGAGTTTCAACATGAAGATGGATGAAAGTGGAGAACATAGAAAATTGTAACTCCAAGAGTTAAAGGAAATTCAAAATGATGCCTACGAGAGTGTAAGGATTTATAAGGAAAAGTCGAAGGCTTTTCATGACAAGATGATCTCTAGGAAGGAGTTTCAAGTTGGTTACAAAGTCCTTCTATACCAGTTCCAGCTTCGTTTGTTTCCGGGTAAGTTGTGTCCTCGTTGGATTGAACCTTTTGTCGTTACTAATGTTTTTTCTCATGGTGTAGTTGAAATTCAAAACTTAGCCACTTCCAAAGTGTTCAAGGTGAATGACCATCAACTTAAGCATTTCTATGAATGTTTCCAAGTAGAGAATGTGGAGAAACTGGATCTTGGGGATCCAATTTATACTGATTGAAGAATGAAGTATTAAGTCGAGCCCACGACAAAAACAAAGGCACTGCTTGGGAGGCAACCGAAGGGAAGTTCATTTTTCTTTTCTTGTTTTCACATTTATATATTGGTAATTTCTTCCCTTTCTGTGGATTTCACTTTACATTGGGGACAATGTAAGTTTTAAGTGTGGGGGAGGGGAGTTGTGTTTTTGTGTTTTCATGTGTTTTCAAACAAAAAAAATAAAAATAAAAATAATAATAATAGCAAGATTCAATTAAGCTTGAAGAATTCATAACATGATTGAATAAGCAATCTTCTAACTTAGAATTAATTAGTTTAGTTATTTTACTCGAGATTGGAGTGACTAAATTTGGTAAACAAAAGCCGGTGAGATTTTGAGCCTTCAGACTGACACATCCTTATCAATCAGTATTTTCTTTCATGTGAGATATTCTTCTATGAATTTGTTTCTCTAGAACTTGCCTTGATTCTCTTTGAAGTCATATTGACACATGCGTGTATAAACATGATTAAGGGCATCTTTGTTATAAGCTACATAAGCCAAATAGCTTGCCTTGTAATTGATTTTTCTCTTTGTGAACCCCTTTGAGCTTTATATGTTGTTTTTTTCGTTTATTATGAACTCACATTACAAGCTTTAAACCCAAAAAAAAAAAAAAAATTAACGCCTTTACCCAAGCCGTAGAGCTAGTGGAGCATTGTTCATTATTATGATATATATGGGTGTGTGAGAAATAAGTGTGGGGGTGTCCGGATTTGTGGTAGGGCTATGGCCGGTGAAAGGGAACATGTTTTCATTCTCAATTCATAAGTTCCATTGTTGATGTAATTTTGTAAAAAAAAGAAAGAAAAAAGAGAAAAAAAAGAAAAGAGAAGAGAAGTGATAGATGAAATTGCTTTTAATGTTACAAACTGTCCATGTTCATAATACCTCCTATAATTCTAAGGAATGGGTCTGTTTATATGGAATATATACAAAAGCAGAAGCTGTTGAATGGAGTAATTGGTTTTACATGTCTTATATATTTGAACTTGAGTTGATTTATTTTTACTCCATTAGTTTCGATGGTTTTTGAGCAACATTCCCAAATATTTCCCACCTTGATCCTAAAACCCCGTTATGACCCTTGAAAATTCCTTATGATTCGTGTTATGTATGTGATTCTAGTGGTAGAGAATGAAAGGATATGCAAGCCTATGGTAAATCATTTCCATTGAAATGAATTTGAGCAATACACATACCCTTTAAACACATGAGAGTTGAGTGTTTATTCCTGTGAGGGTCTACATATTCAGTTTACTCCATCTTCGAGTGGAAATACTTGCTAAGTAATTATGAGTCGTTTAAGAATGTTTGTTCATGATATGTTATGATTTTTGAAGAGTTTGGTTGTTCTTTGTTGAAACCTAGGTGTTTTTGGGAAAGTAAATTTGAGTTTTGCCAGAAGACGAGCAAATGTTAAGTGTGGGGGAATTGGATGAGAATGCAAATGTCATATTTTTCTCCTTTATTGTTTAGTCTTTTATACTCAATTAGTGCCTAAAGATACTCACTATTCTTATACGTTGATTTAGGGTGCTATTGAACGCTAAGGAAGAGGATCCTAGCTATAAAGGGACGAATTCATGCTAAATTGGAAGCAGCGTTCGAACAGTCTAAGAGGCGTTTGAACAGTTGCATATGCGTTCGAACGGTACGTCAAACGGATTCACGTCAAATTTAGATTCGAAGAGCGTTCGAAATATACAAAGAGTAATTTTTTCGTTCGAAATGCGTTCGACGCACCATTCAAACAGTGGTCCGATGCGTTCGAATGGTAGTAAGGGCGTTCGAATGGTTGTGCGCACCTGTAGATTTTCAAAAGCCTATAAAAGCTAGGACTATTTTTTTTTTAGGGTTGGCATTTTTTGATATTATTCTAGCTTATTCTTTGAGTTTTCTTCATGACCCTGCGTGGCTAAACTTTGAATCTTGGTTGAAGGAAACAGAAGCCTCAGAATTAAATATAAGTTGTGAGACCTAATTTGTTTTCATTATTCGATTTATACTTTGAGTATCGGATGTACTTCTATGCCTATTTTCATGATTGTCTTGTTTAATCACTAGGAGGCCTACTAGTTTATTATTCGATGCAATCTACTGCTGGATTAGATATTAAATCCATAATTGTTTGATTCCTCTGATTTGTGAAGATTTAATGAATTGCTGCGTTAGGAATTATTAGATCTTGGGAAGGACGTTCGAATAAATTAAATGCAACCGCTTGTGCTTGTGTTGTTTAGTTTCATCAATCTCTCTAATTCTTAAGACTGCTACTAGATTAAACCTTGAGTGCTTATCCTGGGTTGTTTAATAGTTAGGGTTAATGAGATCGTTTGTTTTTTAATTAACTAAGACTAAGGAGAGATAGGAAAATACTTTCGACGGTGAATATTCAATGTGTGAGTTGATATGCTTACATCGATGATCAGTTATAAAATTTTGATGGTGGATGTTGACCTAGACCAATGTTCGTTCTTTTGATTGATTTTGACACTTTAATTTGAGTTGTAAATTAGTTATTATTAAAATAGTTTTCATTATATCCAAAATCCCCCAATCCTTGTTCACATAGCATAAAACTAGATTAGACACTTTCCGTTAAAACGATCCTTACTCACACTACTACATATTTATTTTTTGGGTATACGTTTTATTTTTGGGTGCCAGTGACAACACACTAGCTATAGGCCACACCAAATTGCAAGGTGCTCCACCTTAAAGTAGGCTAGTGAGAGATCCTCCTACATGGTGGCTTTCACAAGCTTTTCTCTAGGCATGAACTTGGAGCTCTCTTATTTCAAGCATTCAAGCAAAGATGGTAAAAGATGGGGTTTTAAAATAGAGAATAGTCTAAGTAGACTAGGAGGCACAAGAGAAGAGTAGGGGTGATAAAAATGTAAAAGAGAATATCACCTTTTGACTTCAAACACCTTCACACCTCCTAGATGCTTTAACATGAACTTGAATAGCCTTAGAAAGGCTTGAAGGGGCTGGAATGAGATCTTCTATGGTATTGAGGGCACTTAAAGTATGGTGTATGGGCTAAAGGGAGGTGGAATCTAACCTAAGTGTTTGGAGAGTGTGATGTATATGAAAATTCAGATTTTTGGAGCAGTTTCTGCAGAGCTTCACTGCCAATTTATAGGCAAAATCCTTGGGCATGTGTTAGATGCGCCAGTGCTGTTCCTCTCTTTGAATGCCACGTGGCACATTTTGTACTGGCTCAATTTAGGGAGCAAGCAAAATTTTGATTGATCTGATCAAAATCTAGGCACATATAGCATACGCTTTGCCACCGGAATTGTTCGTTTAAACTTTGCCTCGATAATTGTGACTTTCGAGAAGAATTTGGAAAAATCGATCACGTCCACAATGTTTTTCTAGTGTTTCTCAAGAACCTAGCACTTTCAGGAAGCTTGAAAGGTGTTCGAAAGAATGAGATATCATCTCGGAAAGTGTGCACTAAAACACACTTTTGCGGAGCATCTGTGATACGCTCTGTGGATGTTCAAAAGTAGTCATTTTTGGGCCACGTGATCGGGATCTTCGAGAAGCGATCTTTTCAATCGGACCGTACCGATAGAAAGTGCTCTAGAAATACTTTCGGGAATTTCTTAATTTATGCATTTCTTAAGTCATTGACGGTGTGTTATAATTAGGGAATTGAAGAAAAAGACAACCTTGGTAGAGCCTCTGTGAGACGCTCTAGGGATTATTAAAAGTGGCAGTTTTCGAACCATGCGATCGGGGGCTCTAGAAAGCAATCTATTCAATCGAGCCGTATTGATGGAAAGACCTATGGTTAGGCTTTTAGGAATTTCCCGATTTATGCATTTCTTAAGTCATTTGACGGTGTGATATAATCAAGGAATCGGGAGAAAAGATAACCCTAGCGGAGCGTCTGCGAGATGCCCCAAGGGACTTTCATTGAGTTAGAAGTGTTTAGAGTCACGGGACTCGCCTTAGTTTGAACTGGGGAGTATGATATGATTTGCCAGTTTGGAACTCAGAGCTGATATGGTTTTGGGGCGCATTCGGGCCACCAAGGGTAAAACGGTCATTTTGACTAGGCTTGGTTGAAAAGGGTCAAGATGGATTGAAGTGGCATTTTAAGTGTGTCGGACTGTTCGGTGATGGTCTTGGAAGATGTTTTCACTGTTTGGTGAATTTGCATTATGCTGGGGTGCCTAGGGACAAAATGGTTTTTTGGACCAGAGTTGACCGAAATGAGACCAAAATTGGATATGATAGTGTATTGAGCACGCCAAACCGTCTAGGGACATTTTGGAAGGGTGGACTTACCATCTTGAGGGATTTTACTTTCTCAAAGACGTGACTGGAGGCCCAAGGGATAGGTTTGGTTATTAGGCCTCTATTGGGCCCAGCGGGCCCGAGAAGTTACTAACTGATTGGATAGGAGTTTGAAAGTTGATTTGGGCTTGAATGTCTCTACGGAGTTTTGAAAGGGAATACGGTCGGGTCGTCGATTGTTGAGCGAGCAAAAATGGGGTGCTTACAGTTGCTTATGCTTTTAGACAGTTAAAGACTCATGAAAGGAATTATCATATCCTTGACTTGGAATTTGCAGCAGTGGTGTTTCCTTTGAAGTTATGGAGGCATTATTATATGGTGAACCATGTGAGATATTCACAGATCATCAAAATCTGAAGTATTTATTTACTCAAAGAGATTTGAATTTGAGGCAGCAACGGTGGATGAAGTTGATTAAAGACTATGAATGTGATGCAACAATGGTAGATAGAGTTGATTAAAGACTATGAATTTGTTATCCATTGTCATCCAAGAAGGGCCAATGTAGTGGCTAATGCTTTAAGTTGAAAGTCTTTGGGTAGATTAGCATGTATGAAGTGTTATCAAGTAGAATTATTTACAGAATTAACAACTTTAGTTGTAGAGTATGTAATTATAGGATTTAATGCTTTGATATCATAGTTTCGGGTTAGACCTTTGTTACTTGAATGAATCCGAGAGTTACAATCTCAAGATCCATAACTAAAGAAGTTTAGAAAGCAAGTGAAAGAGGGAATTAAAACTCACTTTGTTATTCATGAAGATGGTACTTTGATGTTTGGCACATATATCTGTGTACCAAATAATCAAGCTTTGAGGAAAGAGATTCTATAAGAAGTGCATCAATCTTTGTATGCTATGCACCCATGAAGTACTAAAATGTATCAAGATTTTCGGGAAGTCTATTGGTGGCCTAGTATGAAGAAATAAATTGTGGAGTTTATAGCAAAGTGTTTGACTTATCAACAGGTGAAAGCGGAGCATCAGAAATTGGCAGGTTTGTTACAACCTTTTTCTATTCCACAAGGAAGTGGGAGCACATAACTATATATTTTGTGAGGGGATTACCAAGAATTGGATTTGACTCCATTTGCGTTATTGTTGATAGGTTAACTAAATTAGCCCATTTATTATCAGTTAAGATTACCTATGCCATTGTTAGATATGCTAGATTGTATATGGATGAGATTATCAGATTACGTGGTGCACTGGTGTCTATTATAGCTGACAAGGATCCACGATTGACTTTTAGAATTTGGCTAAGTTTACAACAAGTTATGGGGATTACTTTAAAGTTCAGTACAACATTTCATCATCAAACCGATGAACAGGGAGTGGACTATTCAAACTTTGGAGGATATGCTGAAAGCTTGTGCCATTGATTTCAAAGGAAGTTGGGATGATCATCTAGCTTTAATGGAGTTTGCATACAAAAATAGCTATCAATCTAGCATTGAGATTGCTCTGTTTGAAGCTTTGTATGGATGACGATGTAGGACTCCAGTGTGTTGGAGTGATATGGGAGAAAGTCAATTGTTGGGTCTTGAAATGATTTAAGACACAACTGAAAAAAGTCAAAGTTGTTCACGAACACTTGAAAGTGGCACAAAGTAGATAGAAAAGTTACACAGATAACAGAAAAAGAGAGTTAGAATTTGAGGTTGTTGACCAAGTGTTTTTGAAAGTTTCTCCATGAAAAGGAATATTGAGATTTGGGAAGAAAGAAAAATTGAGTCCAAGGTACATTGGACTGTATGCTATTGCTGAAAGAATTGGTGCTACTGCTTATCGATTGGATTTACCTTCCAAAATGTCTAAATTACATAATGTCTTCTATATTTCTATGTTACAGAAATATATGCCAGATTCATCACATGTGTTTACTCAACAACCAATATAATTGCAAAATGACTTGATTTATGTAGAAGAACCTATTCAGATTCTAAATCGTGGAGAACAAGTTTTGGGTAACAAAGTGATATTGTTAGTAAAAGTATTGTGGAGAAGTCATTTAGTTGAAGAGGCGACATGGGAGAGTGATGAGTCAATGAGAAATCAGTATCCATATCTATTCCAGCCCGATAAGTGAATTTCGGGACGAAATTCTTAAAAGACGGAAGAATTGTGAGATCCTGCTTTGCTTAGCATCATGTTTAGCTTAAATGAATACTTAGTAGTACATGATTTTCTTAATTAAGGAGCTTGATTAGCATGTTTTAATGCGAGCATATTATATGAGGATTGACTTACTTTAAGCATGATTAATTAGCTTAATTAATCTCCATGCTTAGCTTAATGTTAATGATGATTAATTATCATAAGTGTGCTTAATTAAGCTAATAATGTGGATTAGCAGTGTGTGGTGAAGGAAGGAGGTGTTATGTGTGCTTGTGTGTGAAAGACAACAAGGTGTGTGCATAAGGTGTGTGTATGAAGATTACGCTTCATTGCTAGCATATGTATGTGTGTGATGGGACAGATACAACTTCTATCTATAGTTGGCTTCAAATCAAGGGAAGAGAGAGGAGAGAGGTGCTTGTGTAATACCTTGTGTTTGGCTAGAAAGAAAGTGAGAGAAAAAGAGAGAAAAAGGATAGAAGAGAAAGTGAAGAAGGAAGGATTGACGGGGGAAGTTGTGCATCCATTGTTTGAGGTGAGGAATATCAAGTTCATGCTTGTTTGCATGTATTTCTTTCGATTGTTGCATGTAAAAGACTTACAATGTCTTAGAATTGAGAATTGAAGTTCCAAGAAGTTGGAATTCAATATAAAAATCTAGAATCTTGTATGGTGTTCATATTTTAATGTTTTGAAGTCATGTTTGAGACTTTAGAACTTCATTTTAGGCTTTAAAGATCTTATAATTATGTTGGAATTGAAAGGAAGGCCGAAAACCATGTTTTGGAAACACCAATTTTGGACCAATAGAAGAGAGGGAGCACTGGCGCGCATGGAGAGCGCCTAGTGGCGCACTCCTCTAAAGAAGGGCGCCAGTAGGGCACTAGGAGGGTGCTTGGAGGCGCACTCCTCTGGCTAGGGGGCGCCAGAGCATGCTTGGAGGGTGTATTGGCACACTCATTTGGCTAATTTGGGTTGGTTTATCCTTTGTGTTGCATTTTGCCTTCATATATCGCATCGGGAAGGGTTTAACTCTTATTGAGTTTTTAATGTGTCATTGATATATCATTTGTTATATTATGCATTATAAGTTATGAACATGCATTAATTATGCATATGTTTTATAAGTTTGACGTGGTAGTGTGTGATAGGTTCAGAAGCGGCTAAAGACACTCCAATTCCACCTAATGAGTGAATCAACCTTATTTTATACAACGGATTGAGGTAGGTGTTTAAGATATTCTTACTCTTATTGAATTGAATGGTTTATTGTCAATATTGATGTTGGTGTTAGATTATGAGGTGATATTACATACAACATATGTTGTGTGCATATCTTGCATTGCACGGAGGAGGTTAAGTTGATGTGGGACTAACCTAATGTTTAGTCGATGTGGGACTAGCCTAAAGAGTGTTGATGTGGGACATTCTAAATAACATGCCATCCATGAATTAGGCAATGTTATTGCAAGTACCTTATTTTTTTTTTTGCTTGGCAATCTCCGGCTTGACCAGACTTACATTTAAACCGATACAAACACATTCAAGCCCAAACTGGCTTTTCAGACTCAATCCAGTTAATCAACTGCTTCACGGGCTCGCCAAGCCCAATAGAGGCAAAATGACCAAAATGCCCTTAGGGCATTGCTCGATCCAATTTCAATTGGCACGTCTTCCTAAAGATGGTAAGCTTGTATTTGAACCTTAATTCTAGTTCTAATTCCAATTAAGACTAGTCAAACTCGATCTGACTCGTCTTTCGAGAAGTTGATCCCTCATACGATCAAAACATCCAGCACAACACGTTTATCGAGAAAGCATAAAACCTCTCAGAACGATAAGCCCCTTCTTACCCGTCGACCAGGACAGAATGCAAGTTCTTAAGATCGTGGAGTGGTTCACTTCTGGTGCTTGCCTGTTAATTTGCCTGCCAATATAGAATGTCTGTTATTCGGCACATCGATCGAGAAAGTATCTAAGGCCTTGATGCGATTAAACCATCTAGCAGCTTCCCAAGATCAAGTAGTCTTAGGAATAAACACATACCGTTAGAGTGATGGAAACACTTATAAACATCGCAACCGTTAGAGTGATGAAAACATTCGCAAATAGGTCAACATTGGGAATGCCAACAAACCCCCTATGTTACGGGACTGAACACACCTCTTGGTCGTGGCACGTTTACTGAAGGACGAGATACCTCTAGAAATCAACTCGTCACACACCATCAAAGTGACGAAAACATTCAAAATTTAGATCAACACTAGTGCCTGCTAGCCTATTCAGGTGAAAAATGATCAAAACACCCCGGCAGGCCCCATCGACGCACTTCTCAAGAAAGTACCTAAGACCTTAGAGCGATAAGTCCACCCTTCCAAGATTGTCCCAAAGATAATCTAGTACGTTCTAGTGCCTTTTAGCCACTTCCGGATCGGTTCTGAGAGCATCTGGTCAAAATTATAATTTTGCCCCTAGGCATCCAATCGCCTCTGGGAACCACATCGGCCCTAGGCATCAAACCGGTTACCTTTTAGGGATGCTTCCAATAGTATTTCCAATTTTTTAGTACCTTTTTGGATCATTCCAAATCTATTTCGGTAAGTCCGGTACCAAATGACTGTTTTACCCCTAGTAGGCCGATTGCTTTTTTCAATCACACCGGCTCTGTGTATCAAACCGGCAATCTCTCGGAGCACTCTTAATAGTGTTTCCAACCTTTGAGTATTCTCATGGTCAACCCTGAATTGATCCCGGTGTTTCTCGAATCAAATGATTGTTTTGCCCCTAGTGGGTCGGTCACCCTTTTCAACTACTCCAGCTCTGGTTATCAAGTTGGTTACCTCTAGGGCACTCTTTTAGGGGTTCCTATACATTCCTGGGCAAGTCTTGCTATTCGAAATCTTCTGAATCATTCTCAACCTTTTCAGAGTCACTCCTAATGAAGTTAGGTCAAAAATTGTATGGTAGTCACTAGGATAAGTACCCAAATCTTCTGCCTTGCACCCGAAGGGTTAAAGATCTATTTGTTGCCGACTTAACAACTTTCCAAATGGAGTGGTGCCACTAGTAGTGGTGCCTAACCAAAATTAGGCCTGGTGCCACTGCAACAGATGTCAGGGCTAATTTTGGTTGCCTATAAATACATGCCACCCCATCTGTATTCTAGGTCCAAAAAATAGCTCCAAAAACTCCGTCTCTTTGAGAACAACCTCTGAGTTTTCCTTAAAAATCTAATTCCTTCAAGTCTCTCTCTAAACCCTAGCCTCCATGCACTATAAACATTTATACACTTGCCAAATACAAGCTCACACAATAAAGACAAGAAGAATGTTCAGATTTTTCAGTTTGATCAGTCAGTAGTACTTGTGTTTCTTGTGTCTCTTATCTATAAATGTAGTTGGAAGCTTGCATATAAACTCTTGTATTGATTTCGTCCATTGGAGGTTGTTCGGGCTCATTTAATGCAAGTCCAGTCCGTTATAACGTTAGAAAAACTAGCCGTTATCTCCTAAGTGTCGACACTTGGTTCCATGTGTCGACACATCTAGTCTACATTTTTCATATGTTATCCACTGCCTCCATATGTCGATACTTGATCATTCTGTCTTCAGATTTTTGGCTTCTGTCTTTATGTGTCAACTCTTCATTTTCATGTGTCGACACATTGCCCAAAAATTTTCATTCTCTCTTCCAGTGATCAAGTTCAGCTTCGGCACTACTATAAGATCTTCAAGGAGTCTTTTCTTTTGGGGCATGATGATCAATCAAAGTCTTCAATTCACTAAGGTTGTTCTCTATTCAATTTGGATTAAATTCATTATTTGATAATCATCTTTTCTTGGTTTCCATACTGTCAAAACTTCATTCCATTATTGTTGAGCTCTTTTTCTTTGTTGCTGATCTTTCTCTTTCATTGCCGAGCTTATTCTTTCATTGCCGAACTCTTTTTTTCATTTGCCGAGCTTTCTCTTTTATTGGGATCACTTTAATGAGACTTCTATAAGCTTAATGAAGTCTATTCTTGAACACCTTCATTTTCTCTGAGTATATATCCTCTTCATTGAGTCTTTTCATCCCAGATAAAGTCTTCACTTGGATTCTTTGTAGAGATTACGTAATTGCGATGAATTCTCTTCTCGAATATCTTCAATCTTTTCTCAATCAAATCATCTTCAATTGATCTTTGCACATTAAATGTAGTCTTCTTTTAAGCACCTTCAATATCTTCGAATTCAATTAATCTTTATTGAGTCTATGCATACTTAATGAAATTTTCATTTGAACATCTTCAATCTCTTCGATTGCAAATCATTTGTTTGAAGTTGGAATAGGTGTCAATGTTCTGTTTTGGTACATTGCATGACTCTTGGTGTGCATTGCTTGATCTTAGCTTATTGTGTATTCACTTTGACATATATTAGACTTAAAGTCAAACTTCTAAGTCTAAATTATAATATTTATTAATCTGCACACTAAACAAATGCGTTAGTAAAATAACACAAGGTTTAATTATCATTAAAATCAACATGTGGATCAACCTTGAGTCAACAATCTCCCCCTTTTTTATGATGACAAAACCTTTATAAATTAAATTGATATATGATTAAATAAAATGAACAAAGTTGGATTGCATACCAGGAGAGAACTCTCCCTTTATTTCATAATTAAGCAACTGATGCTTAAGAGACAAAAGACTTTTCAAAAACACATTTCAAGGAGTTTTTATCAGTTAATTGAAAACAAATTGAGGGAAATGATTCATGTTACTCCCCCTGAGAACATGATCTATATTGATCAATTATCACTTATTTCATTTCATTTCAATTCCATATGTAATTAATTAATTAATGTCAATTCATCAAACAATTCATTTATCATTTTACTTTAATCAATTCTTTTTCAATTCTAATTCTGTGCAATTCTTCTCTAACAAGCACTCATTGTTTACTCATTCTTATCCAATTCTTCTCCCCTTTTTTGTCAATTCATCAAAAAGAGAGAAAGAAAATGGGAATTATAGACATGTACAATAGCAAAAAATATTATAACAAAATAAATTGTATAAACAGGAAAGCAAACAAGCAATCAAGAAAATAATGGGACATCAAGTCATCAATTGTGCAAAAGAACTAAATCATATTTCACTCATTCAAAATAGTATTACAAAAAGTTTTATTGTTAATAAAAAAAAATGTAACAAAAAATATTATGACAGGGCCATGGAGTAAAGGCTTTGATGCTGGAGAATTTCGGAGGAAGTTTAAGGAGATGGTGATGGAGAGGGGGATAGTTCAACTGGGTTAGATGCAGTATTAGAAGGGCTAGAAAAGGATCGAGCCCTTAGACAATATGGCTGCCTGCGCAGATTCCTAGTGATTGGGAAAAATGATGTAATTCGCTTGGCTGGACCAGCTTTCTTCCTTGGGACATCAAATAGACTATCCCCAGACTCATCTTCAGACTTAGCCTGTGTCCTCATGATCAGATTCTTCTTCTGGTTCTTTTTCTTCTTGAGTTATGGCTGGAGTCCTATACTTTGTTTTAGAGTCCCTTTCTGCCTCATTTTCCTCTTCATCAACTTGTTCTTTTTCTGCTTCCTCTTCCTCAATCTCAATTTCTTGAGCCTTTTTCAATTGAATCACATCTTGCTTAAGGCTCTTTAACTGTTGCAATCCATCATCAAGTTTCTGGTTCATGCTTTGAAGCATGTCCATCATATTGCCCAGAAGTTCATCAACTTGAGTGGCTTCAAGAGATTGGGTTATGGGTTTTTTAGGGCTAGAAGCAGATGCTCTTTTATGGGAAGTACTTCAAGGGGCAACTTTCTTAGGCCTTGGAACCTATTGGCCATCAACTTTCCTATAGGCCATCCTCCCTAGAGTGTACTCACTGTACTCATCACGAAAGGGGTGAGGCTTTCTGTAGTTCTCACCCAATAGATTCACTTGAATTGTTTAAGATTTTAGTGAGCAACATTCCATATGGTAGATTTTTGGATGAGGTGGTAGAGGCATTGGCCATGTTCGTGAGAATATAATATGGGACATCATTCTTGGTGTTTGTAAGGAATGCCCATAGGAAAAACAAAGTCTTTCTCAGTCATATGCTCAAAACTACCAATTTTAGGCAGGAAAATTTTGGCAACAAAATGGTCTACCAATCTCAGTTTAACAGGAAGGTCATTGGCTACGAGTTGGGTGGACTCAGGCATGTCTTGACCTAGAGAACATGAAGTTGTCTCTTTCAGCTTATGGTCTCAAAATAGGTCTCTCCATCATACCCAGTGCCCATAATCTCAGCAAGAGTGACTTCATTTAGAGTGATCTTCACTCCTTTAACAAAGCTAGTAAGTTATGTTCCTCCAACCCTTTTCATGAGATTTGAGTAGAAATGCATAATCAATTTAAGGTATACATTCTCTCGAATCAATGTGTAGAGTTTCCATCCCAAACTAGTAAGGATATGAGGGAAGTCGAAGTTCTCATTTTCAAAGTACTCATAGTTGATCCATCGTCCATTTAAAATTTTACTGAGACAAAAAATATTCAAATACCTTTCTTCAGCCATTGCGTCTTGGAAATGTGTGATATCCCAACTCGGTTGGTCTAAAGGAGCCCTTTCAACTGATTCTCTGATTGGTGGTATAACCCTTTTTCGTTTCTGAGTTCGTGCAGAGGCTCCTTTAGGGTTTTCTCATCCTTGATCGACCTTAGGAGCCATGTCTGTAGTCTGAGGATTCGAAGAATGTGGAAAGGATTGTGCGAAGATGGAATGAGATCGATTATGATTTATAAGATGAATTGAGAGAAGATTTGTGATGGTTAGAAGGTGATGGTTGGGTTTTGGTGCGAACAGGGGAGCAGGAGAGAAAAAGAGTGAGAGTAAAAGAGAGAGAGGGAAATTTCGAATGTTTGTAAAGTGGGCTTTGTTAAAGTATATAGGCCCGACTCATATGTCGACATATGAACTTAGTGTGTCGACACATGCCTGTTAACAAAATAAATTTGAGTCCACTGTAGTGATGTGTCGACACATGCAACCAGACTGGGGCATGTGAAGTATAAGGAATTCAGGAGATGACTTTTCAATATGGGAGAAACATTTTGTTTTGATATAATCATGCAATGAATTATGAATATAAGAAATGCATTACCCATAAATGATAATTACATTTAAAACATTCAAAACATAAATTTTATTCAAATTAAACATGTATTAAGACGCAGAATCACTCATCCCCAATTCTCTTCTTATCATACAAAAACGATCTTCACTCAAAGGTTTAGTAAAGATATCAGCCAATTGTATGTTTGTGCATACAAAGTCAAGTTCAATATCACCTTTTTGTACATGATCTCGTATAAAGTGATATCTATTTTTAATGTGCTTTGTGCGAGAGTGTTGAATAGGATTTTTAATTAAGTTTATAGCACTAGTATTATCACACTTAATAGGAATATGATCAAACAAGATTCCATAATCTTCTAGCTGTTGTTTAATCCATAGCACTTGAGCACAACAACTACCAGCTGCTATATATTCAGCCTCAGCTGTGGAGAGAGCAACTGAATTTTGTTTCTTGCTATACCAAGATACAATCATATTGCCTAGGAGTTGGCAAGAACCACTTGTGCTTTTCCTATTAACTCTACTCCCCGCATAATTAGCGTTAGAGTAAGCATTCAAATTAAAGCAAGTGCCATTTGGATACCATTATCCAAGGTTAGGTGTGTGCTTAAGATAACGAAATATTCTTTTTACAGCAATCACATGAGATTCTTTAGGATTAGATTGAAAACAAGTACATAAGCAAACACTAAACATTATATCTGGTCTACTAGCAGTTAGATACAATAAGGAGCCTATCATGCTTCTATAAAGTTTAGTATCTATTGATTTACTTTTCTCATCGCTATCCAATTTTGTTGTAGTACTCATTGGAGTACTTATAAGCCTTGCATCTTCCATGCCAAACTTTTTGATCAAGTCCTTGATGTATTTTGCTTGGTTGATGAAGATGCCTTTCTTGGATTACTTGATTTGATGTCCAAGAAAGTAGTTAAGTTCACGCATCATACTTATCTCAAATTCTTCCTGTATACACTTGGTAAATTTTTTGCAAAGTAACTCATTAGTAGCACTAAAAATAATATCATCCACATATATTTGTACTAAAAGCATGTCATTATTTTTTATTTTGATGAAAAGAGTAGTATCTATTTTTCCTCTTGAGAAACCTTTATCAATAAAAAAACTTGCTCAATCTTTCATACCAAGCCCTTGGGGCTTGTTTCAAACCATATAAAGCTTTTGTTAGTTTGAAAACATAGTTAGGAAATTTTGGATCTTCAAAACCGGGGGTTGTTCAACAAAAACTTCTTCAGTAATAAAACCATTTAGAAATGCACTTTTAACATCCATTTGATATAATTTGAAATCTTAAGAGTAAGCAAATGCAAGTAACAATCTAATTGCTTCTAGTCTAGCTACCGAAGTATATATTTCATCAAAATTAATCCTTCTTTTTGGCTATAACCTTGAGTAACAAGTCTTTCCTTGTTCCTCACAATAACTCCGGACTCATTCATTTTATTTCTAAAGACCCATTTAGTTCCAATGACTGGATGATCATTAGGTCTAGGAACAAGGTGCCATACCTCATTCTTTTCAAATTGGTTCAATTCTTCTTGCATTGCATTAATCCAAAACTCATAATTTTCAGCATCATTAAAACATTTAGGCTCTATTTGTGATAAAAATGCAAGATGATTACATATATTTTTGATAGAGGACCGAGTTCTTACTCCTTGTGAAGGGTCACCTAGGATTTGTTCCGTAGGATGGTTATGCACAAACTTCCATTCGTTAGGTAGACCTTCATTGATTTCTTGTTGGCTTGTAAAAACTTTTTGTGCTTCTCTTTCTTTTTGATGTTCTTCATTTGAGCTTGGTTGAATATCCAGCTTTTTTGTGTCTAGCTCTTGCTCATCTACATCATTACTTACAACATTCTTCAACCACTAGAGTCCTCTTATTAAAGACTCTATAAGCCTTGCTATGTGTTGAATATCCAAGAAATACATCATCGTCAGATTTTGCATCAAACTTGCCGATGTTGTCTTTATTGTTATTCAATATAAAACATTTGCATCCAAAAGTTTTGAAGTATGAGACATTCGGTTTCTTATCTTTCCAAAGTTCATATAGGGTTTTGTTCAAAAATTTTCTAAATAAAATTAAATTCAAAACGTAACAAGTTGTGTTAACAGCTTCAGCCCAAAAATATTTTGGTAAACCATTTTTACAAAGCATGGTTCTACCCATTTCTTCTAAAATTCTGTTTTTCCTCTCAACAACCCCATTTTGTTGATGTGTTATAGGGGCTGAAAAGTTGTAATCAAAACCATTTTCATCACAAAATATTTCAAAGGGTTTGTAATCGAATTCCCCTCCATGATCAGTTCTAATAGAAGTGATTGAAAATCTTTTTTCATTTTAAACCTTTCTACAAAATTTTGTAAAGAAAACAAATGTCTCATCCTTATAAGCTAAGAAGAATGTTCATGTAAATCTAGAATAGTCATTAACGATAACAAGTGCATATTGTTTCCCACCAAAACTTAAAGTCCTAGTTGGTCCAAATAAATTCATATACAATAGTTGTAGTGGCCTAGATGTAGTGAGCATATTTATAGATTTGAAAGAGATTTGAGTTTGCTTACCTAATTGACAAGCATCACAAGTTCTATCTTTGTCAAATTTTATTTTTGGAAGATCTTTGACTAAATCATTTTTAGAAATCTTTGAAAGTATGCTCATACTAATGTGACCAAGTCTTCTATGCCATAACCAATTTTCATCACTATTCATAGTGGCAATGCATTCTACTTTACAAGAAGATAAATCATTAAGATCGAAAATATAAATATTGCCTTATCTATGCCCAGTGAGGATTGTCTTGTTATCATTAATGTCAATTACATCACATTTAGAGGATTTAAATACAACCTTGCATCCTTTGTCACAAAATTGACTAATGCTCAATAGATTATGTTTGAGTCCTTTAACAAGCAATACATTTTCGATAGAGGTAGAGGAATTCTTACCAACACTATCTATACCGATGATCTTCCCTTTGCTATTGTCACTGAAAGTGACAAGACCTCCATCTTTTGGTGAGAGAGATGTGAATTGTGCTTTATCTCCCGTCATATGCCTTGAGCATCCACTATCCAAGTACTAATGGTCTTTCTTAAATTTTGTTTGAAAGCAAACCTACAAAAGGAATTCATTTGATCTTAGGTATCCTAATTATCTTGGGTCCTTGGGGGTTAGTTTTTAATGGTCTTCTAGGGACCCATGCATTTCTAGGAACATTAGATTTTTGTAAAGCATAGCATCTACCAGCAATATGTCCTATTTTATAATAATAAAAGCATGAGATTTGTGGTTTTCCAGTTGAAGCACTAAATCTGCCTTTTGAAAATTTCTTTCTTTTAGAAGGATCAAAGCCAAGACTAGCTTTGTCTAGTGAGCATTTTTGGTTTCCCAAAATTGCATCCAATTTTTTTTGTCCATTTACGCATCTAAAAAGAGTAGTTTCCAAGATTTTAACCTTATCAAGTAAAATTTGGTTTTCTTTTGAAAAATCTTTTTGAAAAGAGTTTTTCTTAATCTTATCATTCAAGGCACAAACTTCATTTTTCAAAACTTCATTTTATTTATGTAAATTTTCATTTTCCTTAATAAGAGTAGATATCATCTTTTTAAGAAGTCCATTTTTTATTCCTATTTTTTTGAATTCACAAAGTAGATCATCAAATGCATCTTGTAATTCATTAAAAGTAAATTGGGAAGAGTCTGATACCTCACTGTTTTCCTCATGAGCCATGAGATAGGGGTTAGCCACTTCTTGAGGTTCGACTTCTTCTTCGGAGCTTGATTCTTCATCATCACTCCATGTTATGGCTGTTATGGCCTTCTTTCCTTGATATTTCTTTCCTCTCTTTCTGAGCAGAAGATACTCTGCCTTTATATGGCCAGACTTTTTGCATTCATATCATATAATATTAGATTCTTTACTAGGTTTTCCTTTGGCTTCACGCTTCTTTCCACCTTTTCATTTCTTCTTCATGAATTTTCTGAAAGCAATTTCATCTTCATTCTCATCACTCGCTGATTCATCATCTTGACTGGTGGATTTGAATGCAACTACCCTTTTCTTCTTTTCTTCATCCTCTTGGACATGTTGCTTTTGAGTAAGCTTATGAGTCATTAGAGATCCCAAGAGTTCTTCAAGAGGTAGGGTGTTGAGGTCCTGTGCTTCTTGAATTGTTGTGACTTTAACTTCCCAAGCTTTTGGCAAAGACCTTAGAATCTTCCTCTCCTGCTCATTGTTAGGATACACATTTCTAAGAGATTTTAAGCAATTAATAATATCTGTAAACCTTTTGAACATTTCGGTGATAGACTCATCAGGTTTTATCTTAAATAATTCGTAACTATGCACCAAAATATTGATTTTAGATTCTTTAACTTGATTGGTACCTTCATGTGTAACCTCTAGTCTATCCCATATTTCTTTAGCTGATTTACAAATGAAGATACGATTGAATTCATTGGGATCAAGGGCACAATATAGAATATTCATAGTTTTGGCATTAGATTGTAGCATTTTCAGATCATCTTCATCCCATTCGGATTCAGGTTTAGGGACATTTATTCTTTCTACTCTGATTATAGGAGTTTTGAGACCATTTACTATAAGTCTCCATAATTTATAATTTACTGATTGAATATAGATTCTCATTCTATTCTTCCAATAGTTATAATTAGTGTCATTGAACATAGGTGGTCTATTTGTGGATTGACCTTCACCGAGAGAGCTTTCAAAATTGGTTGCTATGGATTTATTCCTAGGATGTTAAGCTTAAAACAGAAATACAAGCTTTGATACCAATTGTTGGCCCAAATGGCAACCCAAGAGGGGGGTGAAATGGATTTTTTAAAAATTAATGGCAATTAAGATTAATTAAAATTAATCTAATCAATATAACAATGATTAATCTATATGTAATGCAATGTAATCAAAAGAGAAATAAAAAATAGAGCAATAGAAAGCACGCCAAGAATTACAGAGGTTTAACCACAATTTGTGGTCTACCTCCTCATCCCAAGATCTCCTTAAAGTCTTCCTCCACTAGGCAATCTCCAATTACAAAATGAATGCCGATTTACCAAGCGCTCAACTCACTTTTACACAAGAACTACTTTCCAAGTTCTTTCAGCCACCAAGTGGTTTGGTTCAAGATCCACTCAAACTTACAAGAGTTTTTCTCCTACGAGAGAACTCTCAAAATTTCATTACAGGTATATAAAGATGTATAAATGAAATAAAAATTCTCTCTATCAAGAGTGGATAGAAAAATATAAGCTCATACAATGAAGACAAGAAGAATGTTCAGATTTTTCAGTTTGATCAGTCAGTGGTACTTATGTTTTTTGTATCTCTTATCTATAAATGTAGTTGGAAGCTTGTATATAAACCACTGTATTGATTTCGTCCGTTGGAGGTTGTTGGGGCTCATTTAATGGAAGTCTAGTCCGTTATAACGTTAGAAAAATTAGCCATTATCTCCTAGGTGTCGACACTTTGTTCCATGTGTCGACACATCATCTGGTCTGCATTTTCCAAATGTTGTCCACTGTCTCCATGTGTCGACACATCAACTCTATGTATCGATACTTGATCATTTTGTCTTTAGATTTTTGGCTTCTGTTTTCACGTGTCGACTTTTTATTTTCATGTGTCGACACATTGCCAAGATAGCATTGATATATACCATTTCTTATCAATTTTATTCAATATCAAATGCGCATGACCATCACTCCATTATGTCTATGCGACCTCAATACAATGCATTCCTCAATCGTGATAATATTCGATAATGCAATGCATTACCAAGATAGCATTGATATACAAATCCTGGCATCCCAAATGTAAACAACATAAATCCTACCCCATAGCCATAAATAATAAAAGCAAGAGAAGGAAAATTCGTCATCACATAAGTGTCAAGTTCACTGAAAGTACTGAGAAATATCAATTTATGAAAACGAATCTAGAAGATTGTTCTATTGGATCTAATCCATCCAATCATCAAAATTTATTATCAAGATCAACATATTAAAAGTTCATACTAATCTGAATATGTTTGACCGTTGATCAGTCATAGAACCTATATTAGCCGTTCGTTTGCTACAATCCTAGACCACTGCCCCATGATCAGAATTTGATCAAAATATCGTCAAAAATAGTTTCAAAACAACGAAAATAGTAAGGTAAGGTATTTCATGAAACCAGAATCTACTTGGAGAGTCCCAAGTACTCAATGATACATCATAAATAGTGTAGATACACTCACTGTAATTTCTGCCATCACCATCTACCACCAGCCGAGAGACCCAAGTCTCTCTCTGGAAATCTGGTCTCTCTCTCTCAAATTTGGGTTTCTCACTCTTAGCTGAAACCCTCTCTTTCCTCATTTCATTCTCCCATTTTCTCATATTCTCTTTCCTTTCTTCTTTCCTTTTTCTAAGATCATTACAGCCCAGCACTTCCTATTGGACTGGCAGTCTCACCAAAACAGAACCAGCCAGTAATAGCATGCTGGTTTTTTTTTCTTATTATTCTTTTTATTTACTTCTTTCCTCCCTTGCTCTTTTCTTCCACTAATCCTAGTCCTACACAGACCCACAAACACACTTGCATTTACATATTGACATATCTATTGCATATATATAAACCATCGCCGAACAGGCCATGGCAGCCCACAACACCTCCACTAATTCCTGTATAAGTAATTATGTTTACAAGCACTCCCTTGTTGCACACACCCACGCACATTCCATGCTACACCTCCTCACCAAAACTAATGCACACACAAATCCAAAGTGGGACAACCCACTCACTCATGGCCGCACACACACACTGCCCAGTCCCTCTTTGAAATTATGTTTGCTCACCGATGCACACACAACACCCTCCATGTCTCTGTATATATATGAATACACACACACACAACCACGGGTTTCCAATCCAATCATCCATATGTCCACAAACAATCATATATATATATATATATGTATATATTTCATACAATATTTTAGGCACCGCAACTCCTAAATCCCACGGCCAGACATGATACACAATCCCACACATACTTTTATATCTATCTGCGCAGCTATATACAAACAATTTGTGCTAACAATATCTTTGTTAAATGAACAGAAGTTTGTGTTTTCCAGACTCGACAATAGACAGCCGTGTGTATCAAACAAATGTATATAAATAACCATAAGCATACATGGATATGTAAGAATCAAGAACAAGAGGTAGGAGGTATTCCATCACCCTACGTCTAGCCGGAAAATCCTCTTCCGAGAAGTTCCTCCAAGCAGCCACCCTGTCTCTTGTCATCCTCTAACGGCAGCCTCTCCCTCTCTTATCTCTATTTTTGGGTTTTTAGGGTTTTATCCCAGTGACCCAGTATATATATATATATATATTGGTAGCATCTTATTTTGTAGTGTGGGTGATTATACCCACACTACAAAATCATAGATTTCTTGTTCAAAAATCAGGTTTTTGCATTTTTATTTGCATAAAATCATAGATTTCTAAAACCATGTTCTACATCAAATCATTGCTTTCTATTTGCATCAAATTATAGGTTTCTAAAATCATTTTCTACTTGAAATCATAAATTTGTTAATTCAAAAGTCGTATAAAATAATAGATTTTCAAAATTAAAGCTTTCAAAATTTAAGTCAAATAAAATTTGGTTTAAATAGGAAACCAAACCAAATATCCTATTTTTGGAAATAAAATATAATATTCTATTGTAGGAAATAAAAACCAAAACTTTCTTAATTTTAATTTTTCCTAATGTTAATCTTTTCTAATTTTAAAACCTTCCCTTTGCAAACTTTTCAAAAACAAAACCTTTCTTTTTGATTGAAATCTAATCTTTCCAATTCAAATGCATTGCATAAACCATCTTAGGATTGCTTAAATTCCAAGTTACCTCAAACCTAAGTCAAACATTTTCAAATTCAATTTTTCAAATTCGATTTTTTTTAAAATCTAATCTTTCCAAATTTCAAATTTAAACCTTTTCTAAATCAAATCTTTTCAAAATCAAGACTTTTTTAAAATAGAATTTTTCTAATTTGAAACTTTTCTAATTCGAAATTTTCCTAAAATTAAACTTTCTAAAATAAAACTTTTTAAGTGTATGTTTAAACCCTAAGTTATTTAAATCCTAGGATACCTAAGTCCTAGTTGAGCCCTAATTATAAGTTAGGAAACTTCAACTCTTTTCTAAATTTTAAGTCTAAATCAAGATGGTTTTCAAACCCCAATTCAAGTCAAGATGATTTCAAAGTTTAATTCAAACTTTCTAAAACAAATCCAAGTTCCATTTCAAAGTTCAATTTCAAATTCAAGTTTTATTATAGAGTCAACCCAAGTTTGATTTCAAATCAAAGTTCAATATCAAATCTTCAAATCAAAGTTCAAATCAAACCCTTTTCAAGTCAAACTTTTCAAAGACCACAAGATGTCTTTTAAATAAAAAAGACCCCAAAGTGTCTATTTTCAATCGGACTCTGAGTCTGAACTACGACTGACTTGATACCCAACAAAGGGATACGTAGGCAACCTTCATTGGTACAACCATAACCTTTTTCAAAATTCTAATTTCCTTTTTCAAAATCCCTTTCAAAATTGTATTCATGCACTTGCATGTCATCCATCACATCATCCCAAAAAGGATGACCCAAACCTCTTTCCAAAATTCTCAAAGTGGATATAATTGAACATTTAGCAACAGAAGATTCTAAATGAGTGAAACTAGGGTGTTAAAACATATAGGTACCGCAAATGCGAGATAGGGTGATAGCCTAGTGCATCTTCCCTATACGTAACTAACCTCCGAACTTAGAATTACTGTTTTTGAAATACTAAAATAGAGTTATTTTAAAAAAGTGCTTAAGTCCTTCTAAAGGTTGCCAAACAATCTGTTTTCTTAAAAACTCTCTCAAGAGGAAGTTTTTTGAATTATTCAAAAATCCTAAGTTTGATCTTTGAATCGCACTTAGTTTTAGGTGACCTAACTCACCTTAACAAAGTTAGGTGGCGACTTTAAATCTTTTTCCAAAATCTCTTATTCAAATCAAATTTTAATTCAAATCTAGTCGCACTCGTCCTTTTAGAAGGATGAGTTCTAACGAGAGAGTACCGTGTGTATTTTCCATGCTCGAGTTCAAAAACCGAGGCAAGATAGTTATCAAAAGTGCGCATATATGTGGTGACATCAAACATTGCATCACAAAGAGGCATTGCATTATATGAGACATTTCTTATTGATAATGGTGAATTATCTATTGGTGAATGATTTAATGTTTATCTTACATTCATTCTTTACGAGTTTGATTATCTTAGTGAGCACATTAACAATATCTCATGCCCACACTGATTGTTTTGCAAGTAAGATGGTGATATCCGGTCCACTGCTATTGGTGTCAAGTTCATAAGCTGTGAAGAGCTTTTCTTGTTGGGTCATAGGTTTTGTATATATTATACACTGGATGAGAATCTTTTGGAGTTTGATTACATTATGGTTTTGTAAATATTTGTGAGTTTGGATTAGTGTTCTATGGTGATTGTCGCGCCCTGATTTTTGCACTCGAGCATGGGAAATACACACGGTACTCTCTTGTTAGAACTCATCCTCCTAGAAGGACGAGTGCGACTAGGTTTAAACTAGAAATCGATTTGAATAAGGGCTTTTGGAAAAAGGTTTGGAGTCACCGCCTAACTTTGTTAAGGTGAGTTAGGTCATTTAAGCCTAAGCACAATCCAAAGATCAAATTTAGGATTTTTAAAAAATTCGAGAAACTTCCTCTTGAGAGGGTTTTATGAAAATAGGTTGTTTGGAAACCGTTTAGAAAGATTTAAGCCCTTTTATGAAAATAACTCCGGTTTGGTCTTTCAAAATCAGTAATTCTAGGTTCCAAGGTTGGTTACATATAGGGAAGATACACTAAGCTATCACCCCATTCTGCCCTTGTGGTACCTACATGTCTTACCACCCCAGGTTCACTCATTTAGAATCTCCGGTTACTAAATGTCTAAGTATATCCACTTTGAGAATTTTAGAACGAGGTTTGTGTCATCACTTTAGCAATGATGTGATGCAAGTGCAAAAATTTAAATTTGAAAAGAGATCTTGAAAAGGAAACTTGGAATTTAAAAAAAAAAGTTGTGACTGCACTAGTAAGGGTTGCCTACGTATCCTTTTATTAGGAATCAGGTCAGTTGTTTGGACTTGTGGTCTGATTGAAAATAGATACTTTGGGATCTTGTTTGATTTGAAAAGACACCTTTTGACCTTTGAAAAGTTTGACTTGAAAAAGGGTTGATTTGAACTTCGATTGGAAGATTTAAAATTGAACTTTGATTTAGAATTGAGTTTGATTTGGAATCGAACTTAGAGTTGACTTTGCAATAAAAACTTGAATTTGAAATGGAACTTGGACTTGTTTTGAAAAATTTGAATTGAACTTTGAAATCATCTTGACTTGAATTGGGGTTTGAAAACCATCTTCATTTAGACTTACGATCTAGAAAAGAGTTGAAGTTTCTTAACTTAGGGTTAGGGTTCAACTAAGACTTAGGTATCCTAGGGTTTAGATTACCTAGGGTTTAAACATGTAATCGAAATAGAAAGGTTTGATTAAAACTTGAAAATTTTGATTTTAGAAAGCTTGATTTTAGAAAAGTTTCGAATTAGAAAAGTTCTATTTTAGAAAAGTTTCCAATTTAGGAAATACTTGATTTTGGAAAGATTTGATTTAGGAAAGGTTTGAATTAGGAAAAGTTTAAATTTGAAATTTGGAAAGTCAGAATTTGGACGATTTAAGAAAAATTGAGTTTGAAAATATTTGACCTATGTTTGAGGTAACTTGGGATTTAAGCAATCCTATGACCTAAGCTTTATGCAATGCATTTGAACTGGAAAGATTGGATTTCAATTGAAAAAGGAAAGTTTTGTTTTTGAAAAATTTACAAAAGAAAGGTTTTGAAATTAGTAAAGATTGACATTAGGAAAAATTTGATTTTTATTTCCTAAAACAGTAGATTAGATTTTATTTCCAGAAATAGGATATTTGATTTGATTTCCTATTTGGACAAGATTTGATTTGACTTGAAATTGGAAAGCTTTAGGTTTCGAAATCTATCATTTTATGTGACTTTTGAATTAGAAAATCTATGACTTGATACAAATAGAAAGCTATGATTTTATGTTAGAAACTTAGGGTTTCCTAAATATGGACTCCAGAGTTTTGACTTTGACTCCAAGACTCAAAGTTTTTAGAAATTAAATATTTGAGAAGAATTTTTAGGAAGTGGATTTGCAAAACTTATTTAGAAAGGTTTAAACATAGACTTTTGAAAATATCTTAAATATCTCATTTTTCTAAAATGATTATAATCATGAAAACAAGTTCTCTAATATGGACCTTGATGGTCTCATTGAATATAACACTTTTCTAAAACATAACCATGGAATGGTTAGAATCATCTTAGGGTTGTGGTTTTGGAAACAAGTTTAAAAATAAATTTTCTAAATGCAAGTTGTAAAGAAAGCATTTGAACGCAATATTAAATGCAACGCATGAACATAACAAACACAATGTAATAGGGACGTGAACATACAAGGCTAGGTTTCACCACATAATCAAGGGGGTCGGACCCATACTGTTTTAGGTTGAACTTGAAGAAAATCCCTGACATGGTGACTTCCTCCATGGCCTTCCTAGGCATGGACCTAGAGATCCCTTATTTCAAGCACACAAGAAGAGGGCGTAGAAGATGAAGATTAAAATAGAGAATAGTCCAAGTAAACTAGGAGAGAGAAGAGAGAGAGAGGGGGAGAATATAACTTTAAGAGAAACCCTACCTTGCCTTCAATCTTCTTCAACCTTCAATGGAAGCCTTGTCTTAGACTTGAGAGACCTTTGAGAAATTTGAAGGGGTTGGAAGTGGCCTTTAATGAAGCTTGGAGGCTAGGGTTAGAAGTGTATAGGCTAAGGTTTGAGTGTAGGAGACAAAGGGGGTTCGCACCTTTGAGAGAATTAGGGTTTGGAGAATTTTGGAGGGGCTACAGGGAGTTTGGCAGAGTTTTGTTGTGATTTTTTTAGATTTGGAATACATTAGGAGGTTGTCTATATTTATAGGCAAAAGTTTAGAGGAGGTGGTGAATGTAGGAGTGGCACTAGGCCAAAGTTTGGTTAGGCTCCACTAAGATATGCACCAAGCTAAATTTTGGCCAGGTGCCATTGGGACATGTGCCCAGGCCTAAATTCTGTAGAGATTTGATTTGATTCGACCTTTACTTGTAAGACAAAGATTTGGGTGACACTTCTAGTGGCTCCCAGCCATTTTTCGGTCTGGCTCCACTACGAGTGGCTTTGGGAAGCTCCGGTTCAATTTAAAAAGTTGTCATGCTGTGGGGCCCAGTTGGAAAAGAGATAGGGTTACTTGGGAGTGTCCTAAGAGTTGCCGGTTTGATACGTAGAGTTAGTATGGTTGAAAGGCGCAATCGGCCTACTAGGGACAAAATAGTTATTTGAACCAAGAATTATCGGAATGGTCCCAGAATGGACTGGAATGACATCTGGAGACTAGGGATACCCGTGGAAGTACCCTTGGGGTTTACCAGTTTGATACCCTGAGTCGGTGTGTTTGAAAAGGATGACCGACCCACTAGGGGCAAAACGGTCATTTGAATCGAGAAATAGTGAAATTGGTTTGGAGTCGATCGGGATGGGATCCAAAGATCGGGAACACTATTAAGAGTGTCCCAGGGGTTTATCGGTTTAATGCTTTGGGCCAGTGTGGTTGAAAGGGATAACTGGCCTACTAGGGGTAAAACAACCATTTTAACTAAAAAACACCGGAACGGGTCCGAAATTGATTTAAATGGAATTTTGAGTGTGCCAAACTGTTCAAGGACAGTCTTGGAGGGGGGTGGACTTGTTGCTATGAGCATTTAGGTACTTTCTCGACGAGTGTACTGGTTGAATTGGACTGGAATGACACTTCAAGGCATTTTGGTCATTTGGCTTCAAGTGGGCCTGACAAGCTCAGGAAGCGACCGATTGACTACAATAGAGTTTAGAAGGTCAGTTTTGGATTTGAATGTGTTGTAGCATTTGAAAGTGAGTCCAATCAGACCTAAAATTACCGAGCGGGTAAAAATGGGATGCTTACAGTGATTATGAGATGGTTTTTTATACAATGATGCTTATTCCTTATATGATTTTTATTTTTAGAATTGTTATAAGGTATCAATAGCAGGTTGATAACCTGTGCAATCATATTCACCATAAGATAGTGTTAGTGATACCTGATTAGGAGTGGGCATGACAGATTGGTATCAAAGTTGAGATTTAAGGCCAAGGTTTAAGACCAAGGCTATGTTATTGACTTAATGTCTAGAGTTGTAGTGGACTATAGTTGATGCGGGACTGGATTCGATCAATGAACTTTGACTTGGTGATCCTGTAGGTGTCTAACCTCCGATTTAGTGTTTAGAAGTCCCACTGAATTCTATGACTAGATTCCATCTTGGAAGTTTCGAAAGTATTTGATCTCCGGTTTAAGGTTTGGGAGTCTGACTAGATTCAGTTGCTTGACTCCAATTTTGCAATTAATTATGTATTGAGGGTGGAAAATTGGTTCTCAATAAAGAGTAGACAATAAACCTAACCATCTTACTCTCAATAGCTTTTAGCAGCTTATATCACTACTTATAGACCTTCGAGAAGTGTAAAAAGCAAAAGAAAAAATTTGGTGAAAATGAAAAAATAGAGATTTTATTAATTGTTTTAGAGAATAGAAGGAAGAGTGTTGTGGCAACTTGTTTTTTGGTACAAAGGAGATAAACAAAGCAAGCTAACTAAGTCTTCAAAACAAACACCTATCAAGCATGCAATTAGTAAGTTTCCTAGCTCTCCTAGGGGGACTGAAGAACCACAATCTCCTCATCAGCTCGTACTCCTTGATTTGGTAACAGGTTTGCATAGTTATTTGCTTGCCTCAAGGTATGGATAACAGAATAGTTTTGTCTTTCTACAAGGAACTTGCAATCTTGAATAAAAACTCTATGATTTAACTGCTTCAGTTGAGTTTGATTCAACTATGCCCCTAGTGATGTCTATATCCTTCGGGATGGGCCCAGTGATGTCTATATCCTTCAACGCATCAAAAAGAGAGAAATTGTTGACTTTATGCCTTAATTTTGATAATAGCAAACTGTTTTAGTGACCTAATGAATCTACTTAGTGTGCATATCATATTATGTCTTTAATCTTAGTTAGGATTATGATTTAAAGTTTGACATACTGAAGATATTGAAGATCTTGTGTATTGGAAGTTTGTCAAGCATGTTGAAGGTTGATAAGCAAGAATGGTTGATTGATTGAAGAGCCTTAAATATATATATATATATATATATATATTCATGATCTTATTTTGAAGAGATTGAAGGTGTTCAAAGATGTTGAAGGCCTAGTGAAAGAAGATCACAAGACATAAGAGCTTTACATGGTGATTTGAAGATGTCTTGAGTGATGGAAGCATCAAATGTTGATTAAAGAATGTTGCGCCCCAGTTTTTGCCTCGAGTCTAAGTCTTAACTCGTACCAAACCCGACATTCTTCCCATTAGAACTCACCCTCCTAAGAGGATGAGTGCAATAGGGTTTAAACTTGAAATTAATTTGATTGAGGGCTTTTATGAAAAAGGTTTGGAGTCGCCACCTAACATGGTTCAAGGTGTGTTAAGTCACCTAAAACTGAGTGTAATCCAAAGATCAAACTTAGATTTTTTGAAAATGGTTTGAAAATGTCATCCTACTAGGTGTTTTGGAAAATAGGGCTATTTCACAACCTTTGAAAATGTTTAAAGCCCTTTTAAAAATGTGATTCCGGTTTTGGTCTTTGAAATAGAGATCTATGGTTCGGGGGTTGGTTACCTATAGGGAAGATATCTTAAGATCATCACCCTACCCCCTTACGGTACCTACATGTCGATTCACCCTTGGGTTGACTCACTTGAATATTTGGTTACTAAATATCCAATTATATCCATTTGAAAAGGTTTTGAAGACGGGTTTGTCATCACTTTTGGGATGAATGATGCATGATGCAATTTGAAAAAGAGTTTGAAAGAAACTTGGGGTTAGATTTTGAAAAGGGGCATTTGAATTTGGAAAGGGGTTATGACTGCACCTATGAAGGTTGCTTAAATATCTCGTTTGAGGAGAATCAGGTCAATTGTAGTTCAGACAAGGGTCCGATTAAAAACAGACTCGTGGGAGTCTTAGAATGTTTTGAAACTTGAACTCAAGAGAGTTTTGATTTGAAACTCAATGTTAGAGTGTTTTTGAAATAGAACTTGAGAGTTTTTAAAAGAGCCTTTAAAATAGGACTTTAGAGAGTTTTGGAGGTGAGATTTGGACTTGTAAAATCTCGTATAAACTTGTCTTGAAAAGGTTTTTGGAAACAGTTTTTGAACACCTTAAGAAAGATATATTGATATTTTATTGCCTTTAGGAGATTAGCTAATTAAAAACCAAGCTCCTTTAAGGCTATGATTTTTGGGAACATATTTAGAAAAGGGAATAAACACTTCCCTCAGGGTTTTGGACTTTAGGGTTATGGAACACTTGTTTGCATATCTCACTTTACCTTGAATAACCATAACCATAGAAAGGCTTAGGATTGCTTCAAGAGTGTGATGTTTGAAAATAGTTTTTGGAAAGAGGTTTTACAAAACATTTAGGGTTTGAAACCCCAATATGAAACTTATAGGTTTTATTTAATGTATCACTTTCTTTAGGAAATTCAAACCATGAAAAGGGTTAGGATCACCTTAGGGTTATGAGTTTTTGAAATCACTTTTGAAAGTAGTTCTTTGAAAAATAGTAAGTGTCTAGCCATTTTGGATTGAGAGAAGTTCGAGAGAGTTTTTAAAAACATTTTAGTGGAGTAGAGGAGTATTTTGAAAAGACTTTTGGATTTAGGGTTTTTGAAAACTTGAAGCAGTGAGAAGTTTTTGGAAACATATTTTGAAAAAATCATTTGAGTTCAAAGGATGGTTTGAAAAGAGGTTTAGAGTTAGAATCTTGAAGTCACCTAACCTTGGTTGGGTAAATTAAGGTTAAGGTAACCTGGGGTGGGCAAGCTAGAGTTAGGTTAACCTAGAGTTGGGTGAATGAGGGTTAACTAACTAGGGTTAGGTTGACCTAGAGAAGGCCAACTAGGATTAGGTTAACCAGGGTTAGATTAACTTAGGGTTGGATAAACTAGGGTTAAATTGACCTAAGATTAGACCAACTAGGGTTTAGGTCACTTAGGGTTGGATGGCCTAAGGTTTAGGTTGACTTTGGGCTTTGGAAATTGGACTATGTTAGGGTTTGACCCTAATGGTTGGGAGATGGTTTAGGAAGGAGGCTACATGCATGCACTTGAAATGAGAACTTTGAAAATCCATGATTTTATGTGAAAAAAGAAATATATGATTTTATGCTAAAAATAGAAAGATTTGATTTAAAGTTAAAAAGGAAAGATTTGAATTTTATTTCCAAAACAGAAAAATTTGATTTCGTTTCCAAGAATGAAAGATTTGATTTTGTTTCCAAAGTGAAAAAAATTTGATCTTATTTCCAAAATGGAAAGATTTGATTTTATTTTCAAAATGGAAGAATTTGATTTTTTTTTTTCCAAAAATGGAAGATTTTATTTTGTTTCCAAATTAGAAAGATTTGATTTTATTTCCCAAATGGAAGGATTTGATTTTGTTTCCAGAAAAGAAGATTTTATTTTATTTTCAAAATGGAAAAATTTGATTTTGTTTTGAAAAATGGAAGGATTTGATTTGATTTGAAATTGAAAATGGTAAGTTTGGATTTGAAAATCTTATGATTTTGTGTGAGAGATTTTGTGATTTTCATGTAAGAAAACTTGTAATTTGGTGTGACACCTTTTGAAAACAACTCAAGAAAGTTATGCAATTTTTGAAAACATAATGCAACATGAATTTTGAAAATCATTTTGATGCAATAAATGCAAGGATGCAAGGATGAAGGTTAGGGGACAAAGCAAGGTTTTCTTAGAGCATAAAATTCTAAGGTTTTGACCTTTGGCTTCAAAATGACAACTCTTGGACCAATTTTTGGAAAAAACATTAGAATGTGAAATTTGAAGAGGTTTAAAACAGTTAGGTTTTGAAAGACGTGTTTATGGTTCGAAACTTCAATGTGGCTTTTGGAAGCCTCTTTGAATATACAACTTTCCTAAAGCAACTCTGACCATGAAAATGCTAGAACTACTTTAGGGTTGTGATTTTGAAAAACAAATTAGGGTTTTGAAACCCTAATATGGACCTTGGTGGCCACATTGAATATGTCACTTTCCTAGGGAAACTCTAACCATGAAAAGATTATGATTACCCTAAGATTGTGAGTTCAAAGGCAAAACAATTATAAGCAATGCCTGATCATGACAATTATAATGTAAAGGGTCGTGAACATATAAGGTTTAAGGTTTCACTATATAATCAAGTGGGCTCAAGATCACACCATTGCAAGGTAGACTATAGGAAGGCCCTTGACCAGTGACCTCCCCAAGGCTTTCCCTAGGCATGGACCCAAGGTCCTCTTGTTCTAAGCATGCAAGAAGAGGAGGTAGAAGATAAAGATTAAAATAGAGAATAGTTCAAGTGGACTAGGAGGGAGAAGAGAAGGAGTGAGAGGGAATAAACTTAAAGTGAAACCCTACCTTGTCTTTAATCTTCTTCAACCTTTAATGGAGAATTTATCTTGGACTTGAGCCTTTAAGAGCTTTGAAGGGGCTGGAAGTGACCTTCATTGGAGCTTGGGGGCTGAGGTTTAGAGTGTATAGGCCAAGGAGGTTAAAGACCTTGAAGAAACTAGGGTTTTGGGAGGGCTGTCTTAAGAGAGGCAGAGTTTTTTTTTTTTTTTTTATATAATTTTTCGAACCTGGAATATGCTGGGGGTGAATTGTATTTATAGGCAACAATCAGAGGAGGTGGTACCACCTCAGTATGGAAGTGATCTCGAAGATTTGATTTGACCTTGAGCTACAAGGCAAAGATCTGAGCGCCACTTAGAGTGACTCTAAGCCATTTTTTGGCCTGGCTCCACTACGAATGGCTTCGGTTCGATTTGGAAGGCTGTCGGGCTACGGGGCCCGGTTGGAAAATAGATAGGAGCACTCGGGAGTGCCTTAAGAGTTGCCGATTTGATACCTAAAGTAGGTATGGTTGAAAAGGATGATTGGCTCGCTAAGTGCAAAACGGTCATTTAAATTGAAAAACATCAAAATTGGTCTGAAGTCGATTGGAATGGCATTCAAGGGTCGGGAGCATTATTTAGAGTGTTCCAGGGGATTACCGTTTTGATACCCAGAGTTGATGTGGTTGAAAAAGATGACCAGCCCGCCGAGGGCAAAATAGTTTTTTGAATTGGGATTTACAAGAATGGTCCTGGAATGGACCGGGATGGTATTTGGAGATTGGGGATACTCGTAGGAGTGCCCTAGGGGTTTATTGGTTTGATACCCAAAGCCAGTGTGGTTGACGAGAACGATCAGACGCCTAGGGGTAAAATGGACATTTTGATTGGGAGTCACCGAAATTGGTCTAGAGTTAGTTTGAATGGCAATGTGAGTATACTGGGCTATCTGGGGATAGTCCTAGAAGGGGTGGACTTTCCGTACTGAGGACTTAGGTACTTTCTCAAAGAACTTGTTAGATTGAATGACGGCTTAGAGACATTTGGTCATTCGGCTTTGATTGGGCCCAGGGGGCTCGAGAAGTGACTGATTGATTGGACTAGAGTTTGAAAGGCTGGTTTGGGCTTGAATATGTCTGTGGTGTTTGAAAGTGAGTCTGGTCGGGTCAAAGATTGCCGAGCGGACAAAAATAGGGTGCTTAAAAAGAACTTTGCAAACATTTAGATAGTTTAAATCTATCTCAAAGAGATTGAAGGCGTTCTTGAACATTGACATACCTTGAAGAAGGTTTTTTAAAGCTTTGGAAGTTTCAATTGGATGATCTTTGAAAAGCATGAAGACTTGGAAGAAGTTTGATCAAGACTGGCAAAAGGTAAAGATTTCTGGTCAGAGCAGTCCATACCTAAGTTCCAAGGGTTTACACCTTGAGATAGAGGCCATGGACAAGAAATCAACGAATAGAGGAGTCGACACCCAGATTCTAAGAGTCAACATATTGGTCCAGAACCTTTTGAAAGACGGTCTAGAAGGGTTTATACCTTCATTCCAAGAGTCAACATATTTGGACAGAACCTTTGTTAAAGTTCGGTGGCAATTAAAGGAGTCGACACCTAGATTCCCAGGGTTGACACCCTCAAGCAAAATGTTGAAGAATGCTTGCATCAGAGTTGTAGGGGTCAACGTATCAATTCCAGGGGTCGACACCTAGATCCCAATGGTCGAGATTTTGAACGTTATGACCAGTCGAAAATGCATTAAGTGCTCTCCAACCACAACCAATTCACCCCTTGAGTCTTGCGTTGCATATTCAGGCCAACACATCAGTGTTTAGCTTAACCTTACCTATAAGAGGAAATGACCAATGAATAAGCATAGGTTCTCTAATATTTCTCTGAATATGGAACTCATCAAAGGCCTCACTTATTTCTTTTGCATAACTTAGAACCTTTTTTATAATTTTTTACTCAGAGACATGATGATTATTGAAGATTCCTTTATTTTTACTTTCCTAAACATATTAAAGACAATAAATGAAAAAATTCCTCCATTGGATGCCTCCAAACTATATTTTATTTTTTGTATTAACCCACATCCATTATTTGAAAGGAACACTTATGAAATGTTGAAAGGATTGAGGATTAACAATTTTTTTTCCAAAAGCTGCCCGAGCCTTGGCTATCTCTCAAGATGTGGGCAGAGCTCTCTTTGGGATGGTGACACAAATCATAATCCACCTTGGGAGATAGGCCCTAGTATATCTAATATAATTTGTGAGGAATTTTTTGTAAGAGGCCAGCCAAACACAAGTCTTCAATTTTTTAGGAATTTTCAACTTCTAGATCTATTCCTAATTTTCCGCACCCTGCTCTGATCTTCCACCAACTTTTCGTAGGCATATTTGGTGCTAAATTCCCCATTAAAGTTAAGACCCTAGGTATGAAGATCAAGGTAGGTTGTGAAAGTAGGGACACAGGTATTTTTAATTACCTCACAAGTGCTAGCACTCAAAACTTGTGATAGGTCATTAACGATCTAATTCCCCCGTTCATCAATAATAATCTACATTTTGTATTGATTATTAGTATAAAGTTTGGGTAAGATGGGGTAAGAGGGCAGCATCCATATCACCAGTCATGCCAAATAGAGGTCATTCTCCCATCTGCTGTAGTCCATTTAATTCTCTCATTCAAAAGGTCTCTAAATTTTAAGATACTCCTCTAAACAAGAAAGGCTCTCCCTTTAGTGGGCCAACTCCCAAGGGAGTGTTTCTGCAGGTATTTTTTCCTCAATGCCTGGGTCCAAAGAGGGTTATCCTCTCTAATCATCTCCCATCCAAGTTTAGATAGAAGAATGAGATTATTATCTCTAAATTTCCTAATGCCAAGGCCACCTTTTTTTTTTTTTAACTTTTATAGATATTGTCCCAATTTATAAGATGTACTTTTTCCTTTCCACCAACATCACCTTAAAGAAAATCCCTAAATATTTTATCAATTTTATTACAAATAGAGACAAGGAGGGTAATAGATTGCATAAAGTAATTAGGAATGGTAGAAGTAACAGATCTATCTAAGGTATCTCTACCAGCTGGAGATAATAATCTAGGTATCTCTATCTAAGGTATCTCTACCATATTGTCCCTGGGCATTCGAACGCCCTGGGAACCACACCGGCTCTAGGTATCAAACCAGTAACCTTTTGAGATTACTTCTTATGGTATTCTCAACCTTCCTCTACCTTTCCGGATAATTTCGAGTCAGTTCCGGCAAACCCGGTGCAAAATGACCGTTTTGCCCCTGGTGGGCCGGTCTCCTTTTCCGACCACGCCGGCTCTGGGTATCAAACCAGTAACCTCTTGAGACTACTTTTTATAGTGTTCTCAACCTCCTTTTACCTTTTCGGATCATTTCGAGTCAGTTCTGGCCAACCCGGTACGAAATGACCATTTTGCCCCTGGTGGGCCGGTCTCCTTTTCCGACCACGCCGGCTCTGAGAATCAAACCGGCAACCTTTGGGAACATTCTGAATAATGTTTCCAGATCTTGAGTCCTCTTCCGGGACAGTCCGGGTTTGTCCCGGCAGTTTCCCGGTCTAGTTGACCGTTTTGCCCCTAAAGGCCCGGTTAGCCTTTCCGACACATCTTATCCTCACTTTTCAAGTCAAATACCTCCAGGACACTATTTTAAGTGTTCTTACTCTTTTCCAGCCTTCCGAGTCATTCCCGGCTCCTTTAAATCATTCCCGGACTTTCCGGAGCCACTCCTAGTGAAGCTAGGCTAAAAATTGCATGGTAGTCACTAGTACAGGCGCCCAAATATAGTCAAAGATACGTTACTTGCCGACCTTAAATATTTCCTAAATGGCTGGTGCCACTAGTAGTGGCGCCAGTGTGATAAGGGACACACACACACAGGGGGAGGGACACACACGTTTGATCACACTGAGTGTGGGGGAGGGACACATCACAGTGTACGTGTATATGGGAGCGAGTGTGAGACATGTCCAACCTCTATAAATACAGAGCCTCCTCCAGCATTTAAAGGATCCGAAAATTCAACCTAAAAATCATATAGTTCGATATACAGAGCTCGAACACTCCAAGAACCCTAACCTCCTTAGGTTTTCCAAACCCTAGCCACCATACACTAAACCCTAGCCTCCTATACACTCATACACACCCCCACACACTCATACACTAGCCTTCAACCCTCCTTGGAAGACTTGAGGAGCTGCAATCTAAAGTTTGAAGACAACTCTTGAAGATTGAAGATGAAGATCAAGACGAAGACCGAAGACCGAATAAAGCAAGGCGCGCAAAATAAACAAGATACAAGGTAGGTTCTCCATTTAAATTTCCGCACTTCCACCCTCTCTCTTCTCTCTCCAATCCACTTGGATTTTCTCTATTTTAATCCCCCATCTCTTTCCCCCCCTTTCTTTGCATGCTTGAAACAAGGGGATTTCCGGTCCATGTGTAGGATTGGGCTATTGGAGAGTCACCGTGTCGGGGGCTTTCTTCTAGTCTAACCAGAGACCATGTGGGTCCAACCCCCTTGATTATGTGGTGAAGCCTTAGCCTTGTATGTTCACGACCCCAAATTACATTGTGCATATCATGATCTTGCATCTTCCAAAATTCGTTTTCGAACTCGTCTTCAAAATTGTTTTCAAACTTGTTTTCAACATTGCATCAAAATCTCTTTTTCAAAACATGTTTTCAAAATCACAATCTTAGGGTGATTCTAGCTTTTCCATGGCTAGGATTGCTTTAAAAAAGTGTTACATTTAAAGTAACCAATACAGTCCATATTTTCAAATCTTGTTGTTTTCAAAACCGCTTTCCTAAAGTGGTTCTAGCCCTCTTATGGTTAGAATTGCTTTAGGAAAGTGAGATGCTTTTACACCTTCTAAAAACTCTCTTTTCAAAAAGTCTTTCTTCCTAAAAATCTCTTTTTTCAACATACTTTCGTAAAACTCTCCCTCTCCAAAATTGTTTTCAAAAACTCCCTCTCAAAATTTATTTTTCAAAACCCCCTTTTTCAACTCCTTTCCAAAATCCTCTCCCCAAAGTCCACTTTCCAAAAACGTTCCCTAGGTCTCTTTCCTAGAAAAACTCTCTCCAAAAATCTTTCTAAAAACTCTCTTCCCAAAATCTTCCTTCTAGAAATTTCCCTATAGGATTTTCTTTCTAAAATCCACGTTTCCAAAAACATGCTTTCCAAAAACTCCTTCTCTTTAAAATCTTTTTCCAAAAACTTTATCTTCAAATTCACTTTTCAAAAAACTCCTCCCTAGGATTCCCTTCTAGTAAACATTCGTTTCCAAAAACGCACTTTCCAAAAATCCTCTTTCCTTAGAGCCCAAATCAAACCCTAGAACCCAAAATTAGGAAACCCTAATTTTCTTCCCAAAAACATGATTTTCAAACTTTGCCCCAAATCTAGGTTTCCAAAACCTCTTGTTTTCACATCCAAACTATACACGTTTCCAAAACCTGTTTTCTAAGTCAAAACTATAATTTTTCAAAACTAGGGTTTCTAGAATCTCCCTTTCCAAATCCTTGCCAAATCCTATCTTCCATTTAGGAAACCAAATCAAATATTCCCATTTAGAAAACTAGATCCTATCCTCCGTTTTTGGAAACGAAATCAAACTTTCTCTTTTAGAAACTAAATCCAATCCTTTCCTAATCCAACTCTTTCCTAATTCAACTCCTTCCTAATCTTCTACTTTCCTAAATTTTAAGTTTCCAAAACTTGAACATAAAAATCTTTCCTAAATTTTAAAACTCAATTTCCACATCCTTCCTAACTCCACTCTTTCCTAATTCTACCTCTTTCCAAATCTCAACTTTTCAAATCTAAGCTTTCAAACCTTTCTTAAATTCAAACCTTTCCTAATTTCAAGATTTTCTTAAACTCTAAGGCTTTCTAAATCTTAAACTTTCTAAATTTCAAATCTTTCCAAATTCAAAACTTTCTAAATTTGAAACTTTCTCAAGTTAAATCTTTCTAAACCTAAATCTTTCCAAACTTTAAACTTTCCAAAACTTCAACATCTTTCCAAATCTAAGACTTTTCTAAACTCAAAACTTTCCTAGTTCAAACATTTTCTAAATTGGAAACTTTCCTTTTTCAAACCTTTTCCAAAATTCTAAACTTTCCAATTTCCAAAACTTCCCTATTTCAAAAAATTCCCTAATTTGAAAACTTTCCTAATTCGAAACTTTCTTAATTTAAAACTTTCCTAAGTTAAACTTTCCTAATTTCGAAACTTTTCTAATTTCAAAACTTTCTTAATTTGAAACTTTCCTAAACCAGACCTTTCCTAATTCAAACATTTCCTAAATCCAACCTTTCCTAAATCTCCTAAACCTTCCAAGTCGATTCAAATCTTTCCTAAGTCTAGGTTTCCTGAAACCAAGTCTTTCCAAATCTATCTTTTCAAATCAAAGTCCATTCTTCTCAATTTCAATTTCCAATCTCCTCTTCTAATTTCAAATCAAATTCAATTTCCAATTCAATCTTTTTTTTCTAATCCAATCTTTTATTTTCAATCGGACTCTGGTCCGAACTACGACTGACCTGATTCCCCCAAAGGGATACGTAGGCAACCTTCATAGGTGCGGTCACAACACTTTCCAAACTTTCAATTCCACCCTCATGGGTGCGGTTTCCAAAATCTTTCCAAATCTCAAATTCCAATCTATTTTCAAAATTCCAATTTCAAAATTTCTATTTTCAAATTTCTACTTTCAATTTTCAAACTTTCCAATTTCAATTCCATCTCTTCAAATCTATTTTCAAATCAAATCAATTTCAAATCAATCTCTTCCCAAATCTATTTTTCAATTCTCTTAACTTGTACTTGCATATCATGCATCATGTTAGTTTCTTTTCAAGCATTGTTTTTCAAAGTGGATAGGATTGACCAATAGTTAGTTGAAGACTCTCATAGGTGAATCTAGGGTAGATTGGCATGTAGGTACCGAAAGGGCGGGGTAGGGTGATGGCTTAGTGCGTCTTCCCTACATGTAACCAACCTCCGAACTTAGAATCACTGTTTTCAAAGACCAAATAGAGTTATTTTTCAAAAAGGGCTAAATTTTTCCAAAGGTTGCCAAACAACCTGTTTTCCTAAAAAACCCTCTTTGGGAGAGATATTTTCAAAATCGTTTTCCAAAACCCTAAGTGTAGTCTTCGGATTATTCTTAGTTTTTAGGTGACCTAACTCACCTTAATCAAGTTAGGTGGCGACTCCAAATCTTTTCTAAAAGCCCTTTATTCAAATTAGATTTTCAATTCAAACCTAGTTGCACTCATTCTTCTAGGAGGGTGAGTTCTAACGAGAGAGTACAACATTTTTCCTGCTTGTGTGAGTATTCCTTGAGTGCGAAAAATCTAGGTGCGACAAAGAGCCATAGCTTCATTTCTAGGAACATTTGGAGAAATAAACATTTTAGATGTTTGAAGATTTATTCTTTGATGAGAGATATAAAAAAATTCATCAAAAGTTTCCCTAATGCTATCAGAATTTTCTTTATCATCTTTAGCAAAGAGAATAAGGTCATCAGTATAAAAGAGATGGGATAGAGAGATACCATTCCTTGAAGCCTTCAACCCATGCCATTCATTCTTAGCAACTTTCTGCTTGATCATGCAAGATACCCTGTCCCTGCATAGCTCAAAAATATATGAAGACAGGGGGTCATGTTGTCTAAGCCCTCTTCTAGGAAAAAAACGGAGGAAGGCTTCCCCATTCCAAAGGATAGAATAGCTATGATTAGATTGTTTTTAAAGAACCTCCAACTTAATCTATCATAAGCTTTCTCAAGATCAATTTTAATAATTATACCTCTATGTTCCCCTTATTTATTCCTTTAGATATTCCTAGGTAATAATATTATTATCAGTGGTGTACCGGCTAGGAATGCAACTACATTGAGCAAGGGAAATAATGCTATCAAGGTGAGGTCTAATTCTGTTAGTCAAAGCTATAGACATGATTTTATACAAAACATTGTAGAGACTTATACGATGGAAAATATTTTAAGGATTATTAAGTTTTAGGATAAGAGCTATAAAATTTTATTGATCTCCTTAGGCATATCACCCATAAAATAACATTCTTGGATGTAACTAATAACAGTGGGGCCAATAATATCCTAGTTGTGGTGATAAAAGACATCTTGGAGGCCATCTAGGCCAGGGGCTTTGAAAGTTTTAATATTAAAGATGTCTTTCTTGATTTCTTTTTCGGTGAGGTTGAGGCTAAGGTTTTCTTTAGCTTTTTCGAAAAGGGTAATGCAAGGCAAATAAGGCCAAATATGAGGAACACTATCTTCATTATTGAACAACTTTTGAAAGTGATTGAAAATCACTTTAATCCATTCCCCATTAATGTTCTTAAATCTCTCAATCTTATTTTTCCTTCTCTTAGCAAGAGTAGTGTGGAAAAACTCATCATTCTTCTCCCCCGACGTGAGGCTTTTGACTCTAGATTTTTGAAACGAGAAAATTTCCTCTTGCTTAAGGCTATCATTATAATTAGAGATAAACTATTTTTCTAACATCTCAAGGTTATAGAAAAATAAAAAAAACTTTGAGCTCTTTGAATGCCTTCCAATCTAGCTAAAATTCTTCTCACGGTTCCAATATTTCCTTGTAACCTCAAAATCTTTGATTTTAGCAGGGATATTAATAATGTTGGAAGACCACTTATCTCTAACAAAATTTTTGAAGTTGGGGTAAGACAACCAAGTCACTACAAAACAAGATGGTTTATTAATAGAGTTGTTTTGGCACATATCTTAGAGAATGATAAGGAGAGGGGCATGGTCAAAGTGAGTTCTTGGAAGATTTCTCACCATTACCTCATATTGTAGCAGTCTCCATTCATTATTGGTAAGAGCACGGTCTAATCTTTCCATAGTGTTAGCCACTCCTTTCCTACCATTCATCCAAGGTAAGCAAGGACCAATATAGCAAAGATCCATGAGACCACAATTGTTCATATGCTAAAGAAATTTGTTGCTAAAGAAGTGTTTGCAGAGAAGCTTCTACGCTCTGAATGATCTGCTTAATCATTGAAATCTCCAGCAAGCATCCAAGGGTTTTTTTTTATGTTTATAAAGTTCTTGAAGATTGCTTTATAGACTGTCTCTATTTTTGGGGTTAGGACTACCATAGATAGCAGAGAACACCCAGTCCTTGTACCCTTCACAAGTGATAATGGTATGAATAACTTGATTCGTGGGGGGACTAGCCATAAAAATGACTTGGTTGGGGTCCTAAAGAAACCAAAGGCCACCTAATCTCTTAATCGAGTCAATTTGAGTAAAGGCTGGGAAACCAATGCTATGGACAAAAGAGAGGAGACGCATGATACTGACTTTGGTTTCATCACGATTATAATTTGAGGGGAATGTTCTCTGTAAAGTTCTCTCGTTGTGTTTCTGAAGCTGATATTATTGTTTTCCTAGCTGTTCTAGACTAGCATCTGCATTGATGAAAATTTTGAAAGTTATGGAAATGGAGTATTAACACTACATTCTAGAATTTCTTTGGCCCTTAATATGGACTTCATCAACACCATCGGCACATCGTGGAATGGGACTCGCTCCATTCCTCTGGAACATTGAATTTTTTTTTTTTTTGGTACACACTACAAGAAAAGGCATTTTTTGTGACGGCTCAATGCCCTCGGGAGGGGCACAATTGAAGTTTCACCGTCACTTACTCGATCACCCAGCTTATTGTTATTAGGTGCTTGGACATATCCTAAGGTATTAGAAGTATGCCCAGAGTGTTGGCCTGCTGGTGATGAGTTTGGATATAGGTCCTCCATTAGGTGGTTCTTATGGAGAAAAGCAAAGGTTTTCAAGGATGTTAATCTCATGGCTTCCATACATGTTAGATAAATGGGAGTGAGAAAGAATATATGTTGGTTATGGGATAATAGTGCATTGACTAATAGGAAAGATAATATAATTGATAGACATGGTTCGTGTATATTACATGGATCTAGAATTGTCATGTGTCAATGTTTAAAGACTCATGAGACATTTTAGTATGCATCACATCATTTTCAGACTTGTGAGTTGCAACTTAATTTGTAACTACAACTGTTTGGTTTAATTTGAACATTTTTTTTTATTTTTTATTCTCATTGCTCATTTGGTTAGAACTATCTCTTTTGGTTTTCTTAGAACCTTTGGGCCCTTTTCTTTGCGTATACTTTGGGACACATGTGAAGATATTGAGCCTCTGTGAGTTGAGTGCTTCTCTCTTACTAGTTACTAGTCCACTCAAGTTAGAGCCCTCCTTCTCATTCTCTTAGGTTTCCCTTAGAGCATTAAATCTATTCCAGATATTTTATTTGGGTCTGTATTATTTAGTTTCCTCAACGGAGGTAGCCTTCTTCCTTTCTTTGTCGCCATCATACAAAGCAGTGGCAGATGCATAATTTCTTTTTTTTTTTTTTTGGGGGGGGGGGGGTGGTGTAGGTACTTTTTTTTATATTTTATTTAATAGAGGCTATGGTGAAATTTTTGAATTTTAGGAGGGGGCCAATATACAATACTTTATTGTGAATACTTAAAAAGGTACAAGGGGTAATGAGCATTTAAGAAGTCCCCCACCGGCCTTCCCTTATGTCGCCAATGATCCAAGGACTAAAGTTGGGGTCCTTTGTACTTTTTGTTACATCAACGGTCAACTATTGAGTGTTGTGACTGTTACTATTTTGACATTTATGGACATTACGTTATTCTAACCATTGTTTTCAACAGCAAGGTGGGTTTTGCTGAACCTGCACCATTCACTTCGATGATCGACTCTAGCACAGTCAAACATTAGGGATCTATTGATTCGTATTCAATAATATATTTCTTCCCACCAATCACGAAATGAGGGGTGAGGGGCTTTTGGAGATTAACTTCAACACATACTTTGGTGTACATATCTTTAATGGTTGATGTTGTATTGGTATCAACTTTGAGATGCTTTCTAATAATTTTTTCTTGATTATTCAACCGGAAGCTCTGGAAACATAACCGAGATAGCTGTAGTCGTCCATTATAATCCAATGACCTCCTGTGGAAACTTTGTGGTAGTCTTCTATCATCTGAAACTAGAAAAGGAAGAAGTTACATTCTAATTCCATGGCATCAAAAATCCACCGGCAATCCCCAAATGTTACGAATTATGGTGCAAAGGGCTTTATACCTAATGCTTTTTCCAGTAATATGACAATTGAACTATCTTTCCAAGGTCTTATGATCTTATTCAGAAGTTCTAGTGCCAAACACACTTTAGGAATGTTCTTAAGCTCTTTAGAGTCTTCTGATGAAGACATTACTAGAATATCCATATCATTCTCATAACCTTCACCATTGGTGTCCAAGTTTTCCACATTATTGTCGAAAACCCCTCCTTTGATTGTTACAGAGGTGAGAGCTTCTTTAACCGATTTTGTTTTAAGACCTCCCTCCCTTTGATTGTTGCAGTGATGAAGTTCTGAGGTGAGAACTTCATCACTGCATCTCTCAATAAGGTTTTGCTCTTAAAAAATTCAATTCATGCCCTTTTATGGGCAATGAGCAAACTTCACTAGTAACAGTATCAACAGGTATCGGTTGCGAGTGTTGTTCGTTTTGACACATCCCTATAAACTTGTAGTATGCGAAAAGTGAAAATCAAATTGAATTCATCATTCAATGAGGAACAACATTTTGATTAATTATTACAGGGACATGATAGCTTTGATATTATGAGTTAGACCTGTTTGGTACAACTTTTTTAGTTTGGCTTTTTTTGCTTACAAGCAAATAAGCCAAAATTTTGAAGCTTTTTGCTTTTTTTTTTTCTTTTCTGCTTATCTTATCTTATTAAAAACAAAAAAGCTTAAAAATATAGCTTTTTTTCTTATTAGCCAGAAAAGCAAAATAAAGAGGCTGTATGAAAGGGCCCTCCATAGTAACGAACGACCACTTGTCAATCTTAAGACTATTGAATTGGAAGATGATTCTCATTTTCGCAGGTAAAGGCTTGGTTTGGCATAATTATATAAAGCACCAGTATCTACTAATGCATTGATAGTATATAGATAATACCTTGGAAAATTGACTCATAATTCAATGTATGAATTTCTTAGGCTAACTTCCAAAACATACCCTGAATTTTCTAGATGACGTTTTTTTTGCTCTTTTCTTTCTTTATTTGTTCTAGAATTTTTGGAACTACATTTTGAAGTTCATCACCTAATAGACCTATTTCTTCTAGATGTCTTTAGATTGACACAATTAAGCTTTCTATAGACACCATTTTTAGGTTTTGCAGTTCAAATGTTGATGTCTTTAATAAATTTTTTTAGTAGGGATACTTATTGTTTTAAACCGTATGATTTGATCTTCTATTTTTGCAATAAGTAGTTATTTATTGTAGCTTTGTCTTTGTTCTTGTTTCTTTCCAATAAACTTCTTGTAAAATTGGATTTTGCACTAATTTGAAATTACTCCATTAACCCATTGTTTAAGCCATTACAATTGTTTTGCATCAACCTTTCTGAATTTGAATTTTTTTAGTATGAGCATTTGTTTTTCAAGAAGCTCTACTTCAGTTATAATTTTACTAAGAATACTAACTATATTAACCACTTTATACTTTATCCTATAATTAATAGCAATGTTTTTTTTTTCCTTTTACAAGTTCACTTATACCTTAAGTTTGTATTTTTATTTTATTTTATCCCAATGCTAAGATTAGGATCACCTAATGCGAAAAAAAAATTGGTTTAATCTAAACCAAATTGGTCCATTGTATAAGTTACCTCAAAACTCCTCTAATAAAGACTTTTTTAAAAACAAAATCATCAATTATCCATGATACAATATAATATTGAAATATCTATCGTGCCAGAAAATAAATAACATATATTAAATCGCATTACTCCCAAACGAACATAGATATGTTTTTTGATATCGATTTTGTTCATAACAAGCAATGATATATGCACCAATGTTTCTTCTATGTTTCTATAGAAGTATTTCCTTAAAAAATTTCCATATTCATTTTACTTCTGAGTTTGAAGATTGACTTTTTATTGATTTCATTAATCTGAATACTAGGCATTTTCTAATCTTTTAATAAAAGTTATTGTTCTTTAATTTCAAATTATTCACTTTCACCTGAATGAGACAAAGTAATAATTTCTTCTTAAATTGAGTTACAAGGGTTGAACTTTCTTTTTTTTACAATTTTTTCACTTCTTTCCAAAGTTTTTGGTTTTTTTAGAATGAAACTTGCTGGCATAATTCTGTTATTTTATAAAAAACAGGCTCTTTTATATTGCATTCTCCTTTTCACCTATTTTTGGCTTATAAGATGGTTAGGCTTATATCGTGACCCAGGGATGAGAAATAAAATACTTGGACAAATTACACTGTTGCTCCTTGTACTTTCACACGAATTTTTATTTGGTCCCTGTAGTTTCAATTTGGACAAAAACTGGTAAAGGATCCAAAGACTAGGTCATATCAATCTAAGTAGGATCCAAAGATTGGTAAGGGATGGACCTTTAAGTTATTTGGTTCTTGAACAATTGCCAGTCTGCGAATCCTGTTTGGAGAGTAAAATGACCAAGAGGTAGTTTCTTGAAAATGGTTATAGAGATAAAGAATTGTTGGAATTAGTGCACATTGATGTATGTGGACCTATAAACATCCGGGCAAGAAGTGGTTATGAGTATTTTGTTAGTTTCACTGATGATTACTTAAGATACGGGTATGTTTATCTTATGGATCGCAAGTTTGAGACCTTTGAGAAATTCTAGGAGGCAGACGTAGAAAAGTAGACGAGTAAAAGCCTAAAGGCCCTTTGATCTGATAGAGGTGGTGAGTACCTCTTACGAGAGTTTGAGGACTACTTGCGTCAGTATGGGGTATGTTGTGCCTCGATTTTTTGCACTTGAGAAATACACAAGTGAGAAAAATATTGTACTCTCTCATTAGAACTCATCCTCATAGAAGAATGAGTACAACTAGGTTTGAACTAGAAATTGACTTGAATAAGAGCTTTTGAAAAAAGTTTGGAGTCACCACCTAACTTTGTTAAGGTGAGTTAGGTCCTCTAAAACTAAGTGCAATTGGAAGATTAAACTTAGGAGTTTTTAAAAGGTTTTGGAAAACTTCCTCCAAAGAGGGTTTTTGGAGAAAAAAATGTTGTTTGACAACCTTTGAAAAGGTTTAAGCCATTTTTGAAAACAAGTCCGTTTTTAGTCTTTCGAAAATAGTGATTCTAAGTTCAGAGGTTGGTTACGTGTAGGGAAGGTGGACTAGGCTATCACCCTATCCTGCCTTTGTGGTACCTACATGTCTATTCACCCTAGGTTCACTCATTTAGAATCTTTGTTATCCATTATCCAATTATATCCACTTAGAGAATTTTAGAAAGAGATTTGATATGATGCATGACATGCAAGTGCAAGAAAAAGATTTGATTTTAAAAATAGATTTGAAGAGAGGATTTGAAACTTAAAAAAAAGGTTGTGGAATTTGAAACTTGAAATAGGTTGTGGAATTGGATATTTGAAAAACAAAAGGTGGTGGAATTGAAAATTTAAAAAAAGTTGTGACCGCACCCATAGGGATTGCTTACGTATCATTTTGTTGGGAATTAGGTCAGACGTAGTTCGGACTCGAGGTCTGATTGAAAATAGACACATTTGAAGTTTTTGGAAAGTTTGACTTTAAAAGCTTTGATTTGGAACTTTGATTGGAGGATTTGAAATCGAACTTGAAATTGATTTTGATTTGAAGTTGAACTTGATAATTTGAAATTGAACTTTGAAGTAAAACTTGGACTTGATTTGAAAAGATTGAGTTAAGCTTTGAAATCATCTTGACTTAGATTGAAATTTTAAAACCATCTTGGTTTTTACTTGAGTTTAATGAAGAGTTTTTAAAAAGAGTTGAGACTTCCTAACTTTAGGATTAGGGTTAAACTAGGGTTTAGACATCTTAGAACCTAGGTAACCTAGGGTTGAAACATACACTTGAAATAAGAAGGTTTGATTTTAGAAAGTTAAATTTTAAGAAAGTTTTGAATTAGGAAGGTTCAATTTTAGGAAAGTTTTGAATTAGGAAAGATTTGAACTTAAAAAGATTTGAAATTTAAAAAAATTTGGAAGTTTGAAATTAAGAAAGGTTTGAAAGTTTGAATTTAAGAAGATTGAAATTAGGAAAGATTTAATAATTTGAAATTTAGAAAGTCGGGATTTGAAAAGATTTAAAATTAGGAAAGATTTGATTTCTATTTCCTAACATAAAAGATTAAATTTTATTTTCAAAAATAGATGATTTAATTTTGTTTTCAAAATTGGAAGATTTGATTTAGTTTCCTAAATTAAAAGATTTGATTTGGCATGGAGTTAGAAAAGTTGAGTTTTGAAAATCTTGGATTTGAAAATTTATGATTTGATGTAGAAAATAGAAAGTCATGATTGCAGAAAAGGAATTAGAGTTTCCTAACCATGAATTCTAGGGTTTAACTTGCACTTCAAGACAAAGAGTTTTTGAAAAGTAGATATTTGAAAAGAGTTTTTAGGAAGTAGATTTGCAAAACTATTTGGAAAGATGTTTGAATATGGACTTTTACAAGTCTCTTGAATATCTCACTTTCCTGAAATGATTCTAACCATATAAAGATTAGAACCATTCTAGAGTTGTGATTTTGACAGCTAGGGCTTGAAATATGGATTAAAATGATCATATTGAATGTAACACTTTCCTAAAACAACCCTAACTACGAAATGACTAAAACAATTTTAGAATTGTAATTTCGAAAACTAGTAGAGTTTGAACCCAAGATTTGGACCTTGATAGTCACATTAATGTAACACTTTTCTAAAACAACTCTAACCATGGAATGGTTAGAATCATCGTAGGAGTGTGATTTTGAAAACAAGTTTGAAATAAGCAAGATTTTGAATGCAAGTTTTAAAAAAGAACCTTGATGCAAATTTGAAAACAACTTTGAATGCAACTTTAAATACAATGCATGAAGATGATAACCACAATGCAATACGTTCGTGAACATATAAGGTTGGACTTCACCATATAATCAAGGGGGCTGAACCCACACCATCTAAGGTTGAATTAGAAGTAAGCCCCCCAGCACGGTGACCTTCAATAGTCCTTCCTAGGCATGAATTAGGGAGTTCCTTATTTCAAGCATGCAAGAAAAGAAGGTAGAAGATGAGGATTAAAATAAAAGAAAACCTAAGTGGGTTAGAAAAGAGAATGTTGACTCTACGCCTTGATTTTGATGATAACTAAACCTTGTGTTAGTTTACTAATGCATTTAATTAGTGTGTAGATTAATAAAGATTATAATTTAGACTAAAAGCTTGACTCAAAGTCTAATACATATTAAAATGGATGCAAAACAATTCTAAGTTTGAGCCATGCACCAAAACAAAGCAATTGCACCCATTCAAATTTCAAATAGATGATTTACATTTGAAGAGATTGAAGGTGCTCAAAGAAAGATTTCATTAGGTGTGTAAAGACTCAATGAAGTTGACTTGAATTCGAAGAGATTGAAGGTGTTCAAAAAGAGAATTCATCATGATTGCAAAGTCTTTATAAAGAATTCAAAAGAAGACTTTATCAGGGCTGTGAAGATTCAATAAAGTAGATGTGTATTCAAAGTGCTCAAAAGTAGACTTCATCAAGCTTCTAAAGACTCAATGAAGTTGACTTGAACTTGAAGAGATTGAAGGTGATTCAAATAAAGAATTCATCATGTGTGCAAAGACTCGTTAAAGAATCCAAGAGAAGATTTAGAAGAAACCAAATTGAATTCAATCCAAATTGAATTGAAGACACTCTTGAATAATCACAATGGATTGAGAACTTTGAAGTATCATCATACCTCAAAAAAAAAAAAAAAAACTCCTTGAAGATCTTAAAGTGTTTGTAAAGTCACATTTAATCAAGGAAGGCTTGAATGAAGATTTCTAGGTGATGTGTTGACGCATGAATTTGAAGTGTCGACACATGGAGACAGTGAAAAAAATCTGAGGAATGCAGACTTGATATGTCGACAGCTGGAAGTTAGGTGTTGACACTTGGGGATTAACGACTATATTTTTAAACATTATATTGAACTGAGCACACAGTTAATGAAGCTCCAACAACCTCCAACGGGTGAAATCAATTCAGGGCTTTATATATAAGCCTCCAAATGCATTTATGGATAAGAGATATAACATTCACTGATTGATTGAGCTGAAAATTCTAAAAATTCTCTTTGTCTTCAAGTTGGCATTTAGTGAGTTATTCAATTTCCATCTACTCTTCATAGAGAGTTTATATTTAATTTGTATATCTTTCATATACTTGTAAGTGAGAGTTGAAGTGTTCTCTTGGGAAAGAAAAATACTTGTAAGTTGAAGTGGATCTTGGACAAAACCACTTGGTGGCTGAAAGAACTTGGGAAGAAGTTCTTGTGTAAAAGTGAGCTGAGCACTTTAGAAATTAGCATCTACTTTATAATTGGAGATTGCATAGCGGAAGAGGACTTCAAGAGGATCTGGAGGTGAGGACGTAGACCACAAGTTGTGGTTAAATCTCGACAATTCTTGGTGTGCTTTCTTGTGCTTTGCTTTCATTTCATTATTGTTTACATTGCATTGTTTATATCTTGAATCACTATTTCATTGATTAGATCAATTTTAATTAATCTTAATTGCTTTAATTTTTGAAAAGTCCAATTCATCCCCCTTGTTGGGTTACCTTTTACTCCAACAATTGGTATCAGAGCTTGTATTCATGTTTTAGGCTTAACATCATAGGAATTGATTCATGGCAACCAACTTCGGAAGCTCTCTCGGTGAGGGTTAATCCACCAACAGACCACCTATGTTTAATGGCACCAATTACAACTATTGAAAAAATAGAATGAGAATCTATATTCACTTGGTAGATTATGAATTATGGAAAATTATAGTGAATGGTCCTAAAACTCCTACGAAAAAAGTAGAAATGATTGATATTCCTAAGCCCGAATCCGAATGGGATGAGGATGATTTGAAAATAGTGCAATCTAATGTCAAAGCCATGAATATTTTATATTGTGCACTTGATCCTAACAAATTCAATTGCATCTGTACTTATAAATCAGCCAAAGAAATATGGGATAGATTAGAGGTAACACATGAAGGTATTAATCAAGTTAAGGAATCTAAAATCAATCTCTTAGTACATAGTTATGAATTGTTTAAAATGAAAACGGATGAATATATTACCGAAATGTTCCCAAGGTTCACCAATATTATTAATGGTTTGAAATCTCTTGGAAAGGTATATCCTAACAATGAGCAGGTAAGAAGGATCTTAAGGTCACTAGAAAAGACTTGGGAAGGTAAGGTCACAGTAATTTAAGAAGTAAAGGACCTTAATACATTACCTCTGGAAGAAC